>JAWRYS010000458.1:0-165048 GCA_034769895.1 Magicicada septendecula | reverse complement strand
AAAATTATCAATAAACTGGTCATTACGCGGCGGTTTGTTAGGCCGTCGTAATTACTGGGCTGATTCCCTCTATCATCATATTGTATACACCAATACTTTTGTGGTCCATGTTTTGTATTACCTGACAAATATATGTGAGGATCTTCATCTGGGTTATCACTTATTATTTGTTTGTCTGAAACACCATAAGCTGGTTTACCATCACATATCCACTCTGAAGGAATATATTTTAGTCTAACCGTACCCTGGAATTGTCCTAGATGGCACGTTAATGGAATACATTCTGGTGATTCATCTGTGTCATCATTACAGTCTGGTACTATATCACATTTCCATCTTTCTGTAATACACTGTCCAGTCTTGCGCTGAAATTGATCTTGTCCACATGTCGTATTCTGTTTACCTCTGGTCCTTTCCCAGTGGTAAACTACTGTCTTGTTGTAAATTATTTCTGAAATTACTTCGATTCTCCTTCTGTAATTCCTAGAATTCATGATGTCTTTGTCATAGATAATTGGGATATTATTGCCCTCAATTAATCCATGTTTCATCATCTCCAACTCTTCCTTCGTTTTTATTACATTTCTTGGATACATTGTCCTTTTCCTTGGTTTAATATCTTCCTTGTTTCCGCTAATTCTAATTCCAGGTAATACCATTATTTGTTCCTGCGTTTTATCATTTGGTACTTCTTCTGGTTCTGGTTTGCTATCATATTCTATTTCTTCGGTCTTCTCCTTTCTTAATTCTTCCCTGAAACATTTTGCTATTATTACCTATCCCATCCAGTTTCTCCATTGTCGACTTGTGGCACTCATCCATTTTCTTACTTAATTCTTCTTTCATTTTCTTATTCATTTCCATCATCATCCTGAACATTTGTTGTATTGTCATGTCCTCTGTTTCCTTCTCCGGCACATTGGTTTCCACAGTTTTGTGTAGGTATCTCCGGTTGTTCAGTTTGTTTGGTCAACACCGGTGGTAATACCTCTTCCAACTCTACTGGCGTTGCCTCTTTGTTGTCCATATCAGCTTCTATTTCTTTCTCGGCCTCCGCCGCCCGTTTCTTAGATGTTGCACGTCGTTGCATTTTCCCTCGAAATTCTCTGGCTTTGTAGCAGTTGCCTAGCTCCAACTAGTGATTGGGCAGAATTTATTGGCCTTCCAATCGCTAATTAAAGCCCCTAAAGTTGTGCGCCAATTTGTAATAAAATAAATATTGATGTGTGTGTTGATGATATACTGCTATTGTGGAGTATGCGACTCCGATGTAATCAAGTTCAATATAATATGTTTAATTGGTGTGGCTCTCGACGTCTTACTGGCCTGAAACCCTTCCTTAAGTTTCCCAGCTGGTCGAGTCCCAATGGTAGCAAGACCGGTCGAGTAGCGTAAGTTGATGAAGAAATATATATGCTCAGCTTCACCGAAAGTTTCAAAACAAAAATTATTGTTTTGAAGAAAATTAAAAAAAAAATTATGTTTATAAAAAAAAAATAATAAAAAAAAAATTTTAATTTTATTAATTAATTAATTAGGATCAATTAATTATATAGGGCTGTGAAGTTTTAAACAGTGTAATGCTCTTCTGAAAATTTTTATTAAAGTTTTAGTATAATTTAAATAATCTATCACCACTCATAAGACTGTCTGTAAACCAATCGATATTTGTTTACGTTTCTATTTTTTAGGTTATCTTCACTTACGGGTGGTAAAGTCCTTGTAGATTATCAATTAGAATTATATTATTGGTAATTAGTATTATTGAAGAAATAAAGAACTATTAAGTATTGAAAAGTATTAATGTTTTATTAAGTAACAGCAATATTGACTCTTATCGATTAGTATCGATTCTCAGGATATCGAAAAAAGTTACAAGTATATGTTATAAAAATTATATAGGGTTCTTTAAACAGCCAGTTATTACCAAAGTCAGAGAAATCGGGCTAATATTTAAAAAGTATAACGTTACAATCAAATTAATAGTTATTAATAAACACAGACATTGAATAATAAATTGTAAATATAATAATTGTTTTCACCAAACAGCTGTGCTGAACAAAGAAGAAGGCACTGAGATCGTCAAAGCAAATGGCCGCCGTCAAGTTGATCAAAATGTTGCTCGTTCCTGCTGCATTCCAAATAATGTATTTTGACGCAATATTCCTGTTCTTGTGTCTGCAAATCTCTTGTTATATGTTGTGTAGTGATTCTGGGTTGTATTTAGTATGTCTGTGTAATTATAAGTCAAACACTTTCTCCGATTCCGTCACTAATTTGGTTTAATGTATTATACAGTTTTCTAGTGTTTTATGGTGTTTTTCGGAGTAGATTTATATTGTTCTGTGTTATGGAGTGTTACTTGATCGTTTCTGTTATAATATGATAGTTTCAGAAGTATTTTACAAGTCACTCGCGATTTCACAATAACTCACTATACACTCGCTTTGTATGACGATTATAGGTTAGGTTATCCACGTTATCAGACGTATGTCATGTTAACCGTTCAACTACCAATAATTAACTAACTGTTTCCTTCAGTTTCAATTAAACTCTTAGCCCATATAATATTATCCTTAACATTGTTCAAAAATATTTTCACATCCTGTGTACATTTTACTATTTCACTATATGAATGCCTAAACTTTGGTTATTTGTCAATTTTATTCACTAGATTTGATTTAAATTAATCTTTCAGTTCATTCTGGTTATTCTCAGATTAAATAATGCCATTTTATAGTGTTTTCTGTCCAAAAAATAGTAATTTTACTTTCAGTTTGGTATACAAACTGTTTGGAAGTCAAAACATTAAAATTTACTTCCTGTCATTATATAAATTCAGCCATTTTATCAGTTATATTTAATATTAATAATTCTATATTGTATTAAAAGGTTCCTATTCCCTTATTTTCTGGTAATTAATTGAATTAGTTGTATTCTGAAACATTATTCTGAAATATATGACTCCCATGTCTAAATTTCTGAGTTTAGTCATTTTTATTTTTATTCATAATTCTGAATATAATTTATTAAAATCTCTCTAAATGGTATGTGCAATTATATGGCATGATCTCAAGTTTATTTTGTCTAAACCCCTTTTGTTTATTTGCATTTAATTGAGCAATTTCTCTGTTTTGATGAAGTTTGGTTTCCATTCTTTTGGCCTATGATTTTTTAACAATTTTTCTTACAAAATAATTTACAAACAATATATGATGTGTGATACCCTCTCTGACTTTTACAAATAGTATTATAAATTAAACATGTTTTTAAATTACACAAAAACAATTAGTATTGGTTACAAACAAACAATAGTCAAACAGAATAAAGAATATTTTTTTTAAATAAATGGTTGTCTTCAAATCAGACATTTTGCAACAAAATTCCCATTTCCAACATGGAAATATGGTTTACAACAAAGGTTTTTTACTAACTAACATCTTAATTACTCTCTACTATTTACAAGTGGTAACTATTTTTATAGTTCTGATGTTAGTTGTTTCAGACCCAAACAAATGGCCTTATATCTAATACATTTTTAAACATTCTTGTACTATATACATAAAAAACCTTATATTTATATTCTTATTTCTAACTATTATTATAAGTAGGATTCTACAGTTTTTATACCGTCTTTTACATTGTCTTTGGGGAATTGTACCCTGTCATTAACAAATAAATAGTATTAATTGTTCAAAAGGTATTATGAACTCTGTTTTTCTTTTTTCATGTAAAACAAAATGTTATTTTAAACAGATTCATGTCTTATGAACAACATATTGTCACAGTACATATTTTAAGTCATTGAAAAATGCATATTTCATTGCATCCAATGTTTGTGATTGCCAAGAATGAAACACAAGGTTCATTTTTTATAATACCCAAAACTATCACTGGTTCACTTTGCACTTATATATTATGTTAATGCTAAATGGTCGTATAGTCTTATTAACATAATAAATTGGTTAGCGTTTTTTCAATGGAGATTTTTTCCATGGGTACTATATTATTGTTTCATCTTAGTTCACAGGAAACTTTTACTTTATACACTCCTCTCTCTTAAATTTATATACATGTGGTTTTTATTTCGTTATACTTTTATTTTTAGATATTTATTTTGGGGATATAGGGATTTGGGTGTCTTTTATAAGAGCATGACATCTTCTTCAGGATGCTGCCCTCTTCTTCTTTCTTCAGTCTTCTTTTCTCCTGCCTTCTGGGACTGGTATCTTCTCCATCTCCTTCTTGATGCCATCAGGTTTCTTGGGATCTTCTCCATCTTCTTCTTTATTACAGAAATACACAACCTGTATTGGTTGATCTTGGCTTATTTTAGGGTTTCTCTTCTATTTATTCTTCCTCGTTGTGGGTTTGGTCATATTGTGTACTGCTTTGTTATTTACTATTTTACCTTCCTGGGTTATACCTTGAAAACCTTTGGTTATGAGACTGGTTTTGGATTACTCATCACTAGTAACTCCTTTTACTTGAACTTGTATTTACTTTATAATAATGATTTCTTTCCACAGTTGCTATGAATTAATCTATTTATATTAAACTTAATGCTTTCTTCCAACTTTAAATATTATAACTTCATTATTCTAATGATCAATTGCCATTCAATATTATGCGTACATCTGTCACGCTACAGATTGCTCCCCTCCAGAAGTAATTATTTCAGACATGTTTATGGATGAAATAATTTCTTATGATAATTTCATCATTTCTTATAATTCATTTTCTTCTCCATCTTTATATCGACTTTTTTATAATTAGAGTTTTATTAATTTTATATATATGGTTACTTGTCTTACTACTGATCCTTTTCGGATAGTTAGTGTCTTCTGAGATATATTATATTTGTAATACATTTTCTTTCTATATCAACTTCGTGTTGTATCCTTGGGATATTAATTCCCTAACATTCCCTATCACGTGGGCTGGGGCAGATCAGAGGGGCACTGTACGCTACTTCTCTGCTGGCCATACACCACTTCTATAAATTGAGTACAGGGGCATATCCATCCCTGCTCAAAAAACATAATGCTGCTGGAATTATCTTCAGTCAGTCATCGAATAAATAAATAAAAAGTAGTCTCATTTTCGACTAATAAAAATATCTTTGGATTCTCCACTTCGTAGTCTCTCAGATTATCTCACATTTTCTATCTTAATAAATCTTCATAATCATTATTATACTCATTACATATATATTTTTCCAAAACTCTTAACTTGTCTGATATATTTAATTTAATTATGGTTGAAAACCTTTCTTTTAATAATTCTGGTTACTGTTTACAGTGTAACTCTCTTTCTTCTTCATCTGAATTCTCTTTATACTTTCTTCTGGTTATTCATAGTATTAGCATGGTCTTTATAAATAGTCTTTCGTATTCATTATTTGAATGGTCTTAATATATTATATTTAATTTTTTAACATTGTATCTTTACATTAGATATACAGGTTGTTATTGATCATTTTATTTAAATATTTTGGTTCTTTCCTTTCTCTTAGAAAGTTATTAATCCGCCTTCGCATTCATTAGCATTAATTCATTTATATTATATTTCATGTGGTATTTATTCTCTTTGCATTTCATACAGGTTTTATTATTATCATTGGTTCAAAATCATCTTCTCCATATGTTTGGTATGAGTTGTTTTTCTTCGCTCTTAATTAACTGTTTTCATTATCGTTTCATAGGTAATTAGTCTCTTTGCTTCCAAATTTTTTCCTTCTCTGGCATATTACACTCTTTTTTGTTATTCTTCTCTACTCCTTCAAATGCTATTGTGAATATCTAGCATTTATTCTGGATTAACGTTAATTCTCTTTTCTGAATTAACCACTTTATTTCCTTCTCAATTCAATCATAATTGACACATAATTATTTTTTGGAACTTGGTTAGTTTTAATGTAAAATTCAAACTATTCTTTTTAATTAATTGAAAAATATTTCTCATAAATCCTTGTAATATGTTGATCTTATCTTGTTTGAAAGTACTGACGTTCTATCAACATTCAAATTCTGTTTAATTCATTTATTCCCAGAATTGTTTCATTCAGAATTGTTTATAGTACTGTTATCTTACTATTATTTCTGAATGTTTTGGTATTTTTTCCAAAATCAAATTCTTCTTAATTATTTACCATAAAGTTTTTCTCATAAACTTAGTTATAGTAAGTTGTGCTTGCTTAATTTTAAATTTTTTAAATTAAGTTCAAAATTCTCTCTCTTTCTCTTTCTTCCATAAAGTTTTGTTCTAAATTATCAGGTTGTAGTAAGAAGTACTTACTCAATTTTAAATTTTTATAATTATATTTCAATTCAAAAGTCTTTCTTTTTCTTTCATAAAGTTTGTTCCAAAATTATTAGGTTGTAAGTTGTTCTTACATATTTTTGAATTTTTTCAAAATATAAATTCTAAATTCCTTCTTCCTATAATTCTCCAGAATGTTCTTTTCAAAATATTAGGTTGTAAGATGTACTTACATTATTTTCGAATTTTTATAATTAAAAATTCTAAATTCCTTCTTCTTATAATTCTCCAGAATGTTCTTCTCAAAATATTAGGTTGTAAGATGTACTTACATTATTTTTGAATTTTTTAAAATTAAAAATTCTAAATTCCTTCTTCTTATAATTCTCCAGAATGTTCTTTTCAAAATATTAGGTTGTAAGATGTACTTACATTATTTTAAAATTTTTATAAAATTATAAATTCTAAATTCCTTCTTCTTATAATTCTCCAAAATGTGCTTTTCAAAATATTAGGTTGTAAGATGTACTTACATTATTTTCGGATTTTTAAATATTATTAAATATTCTAAATTCCTTCTTCTTATAATTCTCCAAAATGTTCTTCTCAAAATATTAGGTTGTAAGATGTACTTACATTATTTCTGAATTTTTAAAAATTATTAAAAATTCTTTTTCTTTTAATTCTCCAGAATGTTCTCAAAATATTAGGTTGTAAGATGTACTTACATTATTTTTGAATTTTTATAAATTAAATTAAAAATTCTTTTTCTTTTAATTCTCCATAATGTTCTCCTCAAAATATTAGGTTGTAAGATGTACTTACATTATTTTAGAATTTTTTCAAAAAATATAAAAAATTCTTTTTCTTTCTCTTTCTTCCAAAATGTTCTTCTCAAAATATTAGGTTGTAAGATGTACTTACATTATTTTAAAATTTTTAAAATATAAAATTAAAAATTCTAAATCTCACCACTCATTCTTCATAATATTTCTTCATAGAAGCTTGATTGTACACTCCTTTGATTTTTCCTGAAACGATTTCCCTCAACTCATATGTGTTGTTATGCTTATCATTTACCACAACATATGGGGTTATATTGTACTCTACACTGGCCCATATTATTTATACTTTAATAAGTTGATCTCCACTTTTTGTTTTCTTATAAATTTTCTTTTCTTTTATATACCCAGGAAGATAGACGATTTTCTTTATGTCGTTCCATTGCTCATATTCTTATTTGTCATGTTCATTTTCTTAAATAGTCTTCATTCATAAAACCCAGTTTTGTTTCTATGTTTATTCTTCATATCATTGCCTTTCAATGATATTTATTTCGTCTCCTTCAACATTGTTTTTCGCCGTAGTCGGTTATCATGATCCGTCCCTTTTCTTGATGTCGTGTGGTATTTGTGTCAACCAGGGTCCATCATCTCAGTTGCTCTTATAAAATTTACCCTAGGGCGCGACACTCGGTTATGATTACTGTTATTATTGTTATTACTAAATTTATCATGATAGTAATTTCGGTTAGGTTGGTAAGGTCTGTTATCATTATTGTTGGGATATGGATTTCTCTGACTGTATGGGACATTATTATATTGGTATAAATTGTTTCTATTGTATGGATAGGGGTTGTTATTCCTAACGCCGTTAAAATTATCAATAAACTGGTCATTACGCGGCGGTTTGTTAGGGCCGTCGTAATTACTGGGCTGATTCCCTCTATCATCATATTGTATACACCAATACTTTTGTGGTCCATGTTTTGTATTACCTGACAAATATATGTGAGGATCTTCATCTGGGTTATCACTTATTATTTGTTTGTCTGAAACACCATAAGCTGGTTTACCATCACATATCCACTCTGAAGGAATATATTTTAGTCTAACCGTACCCTGGAATTGTCCTAGATGGCACGTTAATGGAATACATTCTGGTGATTCATCTGTGTCATCATTACAGTCTGGTACTATATCACATTTCCATCTTTCTGTAATACACTGTCCAGTCTTGCGCTGAAATTGATCTTGTCCACATGTCGTATTCTGTTTACCTCTGGTCCTTTCCCAGTGGTAAACTACTGTCTTGTTGTAAATTATTTCTGAAATTACTTCGATTCTCCTTCTGTAATTCCTAGAATTCATGATGTCTTTGTCATAGATAATTGGGATATTATTGCCCTCAATTAATCCATGTTTCATCATCTCCAACTCTTCCTTCGTTTTTATTACATTTCTTGGATACATTGTCCTTTTCCTTGGTTTAATATCTTCCTTGTTTCCGCTAATTCTAATTCCAGGTAATACCATTATTTGTTCCTGCGTTTTATCATTTGGTACTTCTTCTGGTTCTGGTTTGCTATCATATTCTATTTCTTCGGTCTTCTCCTTTCTTAATTCTTCCCTAAACATTTTGCTATTATTACCTATCCCATCCAGTTTCTCCATTGTCGACTTGTGGCACTCATCCATTTTCTTACTTAATTCTTCTTTCATTTTCTTATTCATTTCCATCATCATCCTGAACATTTGTTGTATTGTCATGTCCTCTGTTTCCTTCTCCGGCACATTGGTTTCCACAGTTTGTGTAGGTATCTCCGGTTGTTCAGTTTGTTTGGTCAACACCGGTGGTAATACCTCTTCCAACTCTACTGGCGTTGCCTCTTTGTTGTCCATATCAGCTTCTATTTCTTTCTCGGCCTCCGCCGCCCGTTTCTTAGATGTTGCACGTCGTTGCATTTTCCCTCGAAATTCTCTGGCTTTGTAGCAGTTGCCTAGCTCCAACTAGTGATTGGGCAGAATTTATTGGCCTTCCAATCGCTAATTAAAGCCCCTAAAGTTGTGCGCCAATTTGTAATAAAATAAATATTGATGTGTGTGTTGATGATATACTGCTATTGTGGAGTATGCGACTCCGATGTAATCAAGTTCAATATAATATGTTTAATTGGTGTGGCTCTCGACGTCTTACTGGCCTGAAACCCTTCCTTAAGTTTCCCAGCTGGTCGAGTCCCAATGGTAGCAAGACCGGTCGAGTAGCGTAAAGTTGATGAAGAAATATATATGCTCAGCTTCACCGAAAGTTTCAAAACAAAAATTATTGTTTTGAAGAAAATTAAAAAAAAAATTATGTTTATAAAAAAAAAATAATAAAAAAAAAATTTTAATTTTATTAATTAATTAATTAGGATCAATTAATTAATATAGGGCTGTGAAGTTTTAAACAGTGTAATGCTCTTCTGAAAATTTTTATTAAAGTTTTAGTATAATTTAAATAATCTATCACCACTCATAAGACTGTCTGTAAACCAATCGATATTTGTTTACCTTTCTATTTTTTAGGTTATCTTCACTTACGGGTGGTAAAGTCCTTGTAGATTATCAATTAGAATTATATTATTGGTAATTAGTATTATTGAAGAAATAAAGAACTATTAAGTATTGAAAAGTATTAATGTTTTATTAAGTAACAGCAATATTGACTCTTATCGATTAGTATCGATTCTCAGGATATCGAAAAAAGTTACAAGTATATGTTATAAAAATTATATAGGGTTCTTTAAACAGCCAGTTATTACCAAAGTCAGAGAAATCGGGCTAATATTTAAAAAGTATAACGTTACAATCAAATTAATAGTTATTAATAAACACAGACATTGAATAATAAATTGTAAATATAATAATTGTTTTCACCAAACAGCTGTGCTGAACAAAGAAGAAGGCACTGAGATCGTCAAAGCAAATGGCCGCCGTCAAGTTGATCAAAATGTTGCTCGTTCCTGCTGCATTCCAAATAATGTATTTTGACGCAATATTCCTGTTCTTGTGTCTGCAAATCTCTTGTTATATGTTGTGTAGTGATTCTGGGTTGTATTTAGTATGTCTGTGTAATTATAAGTCAAACACTTTCTCCGATTCCGTCACTAATTTGGTTTAATGTATTATACAGTTTTCTAGTGTTTTATGGTGTTTTTCGGAGTAGATTTATATTGTTCTGTGTTATGGAGTGTTACTTGATCGTTTCTGTTATAATATGATAGTTTCAGAAGTATTTTACAAGTCACTCGCGATTTCACAATAACTCACTATACACTCGCTTTGTATGACGATTATAGGTTAGGTTATCCACGTTATCAGACGTATGTCATGTTAACCGTTCAACTACCAATAATTAACTAACTGTTTCCTTCAGTTTCAATTAAACTCTTAGCCCATATAATATTATCCTTAACATTGTTCAAAAATATTTTCACATCCTGTGTACATTTTACTATTTCACTATATGAATGCCTAAACTTTGGTTATTTGTCAATTTTATTCACTAGATTTGATTTAAATTAATCTTTCAGTTCATTCTGGTTATTCTCAGATTAAATAATGCCATTTTATAGTGTTTTCTGTCCAAAAAATAGTAATTTTACTTTCAGTTTGGTATACAAACTGTTTGGAAGTCAAAACATTAAAATTTACTTCCTGTCATTATATAAATTCAGCCATTTTATCAGTTATATTTAATATTAATAATTCTATATTGTATTAAAAGGTTCCTATTCCCTTATTTTCTGGTAATTAATTGAATTAGTTGTATTCTGAAACATTATTCTGAAATATATGACTCCCATGTCTAAATTTCTGAGTTTAGTCATTTTTATTTTTATTCATAATTCTGAATATAATTTATTAAAATCTCTCTAAATGGTATGTGCAATTATATGGCATGATCTCAAGTTTATTTTGTCTAAACCCCTTTTGTTTATTTGCATTTAATTGAGCAATTTCTCTGTTTTGATGAAGTTTGGTTTCCATTCTTTTGGCCTATGATTTTTTAACAATTTTTCTTACAAAATAATTTACAAACAATATATGATGTGTGATACCCTCTCTGACTTTTACAAATAGTATTATAAATTAAACATGTTTTTAAATTACACAAAAACAATTAGTATTGGTTACAAACAAACAATAGTCAAACAGAATAAAGAATATTTTTTTTAAATAAATGGTTGTCTTCAAATCAGACATTTTGCAACAAAATTCCCATTTCCAACATGGAAATATGGTTTACAACAAAGGTTTTTTACTAACTAACATCTTAATTACTCTCTACTATTTACAAGTGGTAACTATTTTTATAGTTCTGATGTTAGTTGTTTCAGACCCAAACAAATGGCCTTATATCTAATACATTTTTAAACATTCTTGTACTATATACATAAAAAACCTTATATTTATATTCTTATTTCTAACTATTATTATAAGTAGGATTCTACAGTTTTTATACCGTCTTTTACATTGTCTTTGGGGAATTGTACCCTGTCATTAACAAATAAATAGTATTAATTGTTCAAAAGGTATTATGAACTCTGTTTTTCTTTTTTCATGTAAAACAAAATGTTATTTTAAACAGATTCATGTCTTATGAACAACATATTGTCACAGTACATATTTTAAGTCATTGAAAAATGCATATTTCATTGCATCCAATGTTTGTGATTGCCAAGAATGAAACACAAGGTTCATTTTTTATAATACCCAAAACTATCACTGGTTCACTTTGCACTTATATATTATGTTAATGCTAAATGGTCGTATAGTCTTATTAACATAATAAATTGGTTAGCGTTTTTTCAATGGAGATTTTTTCCATGGGTACTATATTATTGTTTCATCTTAGTTCACAGGAAACTTTTACTTTATACACTCCTCTCTCTTAAATTTATATACATGTGGTTTTTATTTCGTTATACTTTTATTTTTAGATATTTATTTTGGGGATATAGGGATTTGGGTGTCTTTTATAAGAGCATGACATCTTCTTCAGGATGCTGCCCTCTTCTTCTTTCTTCAGTCTTCTTTTCTCCTGCCTTCTGGGACTGGTATCTTCTCCATCTCCTTCTTGATGCCATCAGGTTTCTTGGGATCTTCTCCATCTTCTTCTTTATTACAGAAATACACAACCTGTATTGGTTGATCTTGGCTTATTTTAGGGTTTCTCTTCTATTTATTCTTCCTCGTTGTGGGTTTGGTCATATTGTGTACTGCTTTGTTATTTACTATTTTACCTTCCTGGGTTATACCTTGAAAACCTTTGGTTATGAGACTGGTTTTGGATTACTCATCACTAGTAACTCCTTTTACTTGAACTTGTATTTACTTTATAATAATGATTTCTTTCCACAGTTGCTATGAATTAATCTATTTATATTAAACTTAATGCTTTCTTCCAACTTTAAATATTATAACTTCATTATTCTAATGATCAATTGCCATTCAATATTATGCGTACATCTGTCACGCTACAGATTGCTCCCCTCCAGAAGTAATTATTTCAGACATGTTTATGGATGAAATAATTTCTTATGATAATTTCATCATTTCTTATAATTCATTTTCTTCTCCATCTTTATATCGACTTTTTTATAATTAGAGTTTTATTAATTTTATATATATGGTTACTTGTCTTACTACTGATCCTTTTCGGATAGTTAGTGTCTTCTGAGATATATTATATTTGTAATACATTTTCTTTCTATATCAACTTCGTGTTGTATCCTTGGGATATTAATTCCCTAACATTCCCTATCACGTGGGCTGGGGCAGATCAGAGGGGCACTGTACGCTACTTCTCTGCTGGCCATACACCACTTCTATAAATTGAGTACAGGGGCATATCCATCCCTGCTCAAAAAACATAATGCTGCTGGAATTATCTTCAGTCAGTCATCGAATAAATAAATAAAAAGTAGTCTCATTTTCGACTAATAAAAATATCTTTGGATTCTCCACTTCGTAGTCTCTCAGATTATCTCACATTTTCTATCTTAATAAATCTTCATAATCATTATTATACTCATTACATATATATTTTTCCAAAACTCTTAACTTGTCTGATATATTTAATTTAATTATGGTTGAAAACCTTTCTTTTAATAATTCTGGTTACTGTTTACAGTGTAACTCTCTTTCTTCTTCATCTGAATTCTCTTTATACTTTCTTCTGGTTATTCATAGTATTAGCATGGTCTTTATAAATAGTCTTTCGTATTCATTATTTGAATGGTCTTAATATATTATATTTAACTTTTTAACATTGTATCTTTACATTAGATATACAGGTTGTTATTGATCATTTTATTTAAACATTTTGGTTCTTTCCTTTCTCTTAGAAAGTTATTAATCCGCCTTCGCATTCATTAGCATTAATTCATTTATATTATATTTCATGTGGTATTTATTCTCTTTGCATTTCATACAGGTTTTATTATTATCATTGGTTCAAAATCATCTTCTCCATATGTTTGGTATGAGTTGTTTTTCTTCGCTCTTAATTAACTGTTTTCATTATCGTTTCATAGGTAATTAGTCTCTTTGCTTCCAAATTTTTTCCTTCTCTGGCATATTACACTCTTTTTTGTTATTCTTCTCTACTCCTTCAAATGCTATTGTGAATATCTAGCATTTATTCTGGATTAACGTTAATTCTCTTTTCTGAATTAACCACTTTATTTCCTTCTCAATTCAATCATAATTGACACATAATTATTTTTTGGAACTTGGTTAGTTTTAATGTAAAATTCAAACTATTCTTTTTAATTAATTGAAAAATATTTCTCATAAATCCTTGTAATATGTTGATCTTATCTTGTTTGAAAGTACTGACGTTCTATCAACATTCAAATTCTGTTTAATTCATTTATTCCCAGAATTGTTTCATTCAGAATTGTTTATAGTACTGTTATCTTACTATTATTTCTGAATGTTTTGGTATTTTTTCCAAAATCAAATTCTTCTTAATTATTTACCATAAAGTTTTTCTCATAAACTTAGTTATAGTAAGTTGTGCTTGCTTAATTTTAAATTTTTTAAATTAAGTTCAAAATTCTCTCTCTTTCTCTTTCTTCCATAAAGTTTTGTTCTAAATTATCAGGTTGTAGTAAGAAGTACTTACTCAATTTTAAATTTTTATAATTATATTTCAATTCAAAAGTCTTTCTTTTTCTTTCATAAAGTTTGTTCCAAAATTATTAGGTTGTAAGTTGTTCTTACATATTTTTGAATTTTTTCAAAATATAAATTCTAAATTCCTTCTTCCTATAATTCTCCAGAATGTTCTTTTCAAAATATTAGGTTGTAAGATGTACTTACATTATTTTCGAATTTTTATAATTAAAAATTCTAAATTCCTTCTTCTTATAATTCTCCAGAATGTTCTTCTCAAAATATTAGGTTGTAAGATGTACTTACATTATTTTTGAATTTTTTAAAATTAAAAATTCTAAATTCCTTCTTCTTATAATTCTCCAGAATGTTCTTTTCAAAATATTAGGTTGTAAGATGTACTTACATTATTTTAAAATTTTTATAAAATTATAAATTCTAAATTCCTTCTTCTTATAATTCTCCAAAATGTGCTTTTCAAAATATTAGGTTGTAAGATGTACTTACATTATTTTCGGATTTTTAAATATTATTAAATATTCTAAATTCCTTCTTCTTATAATTCTCCAAAATGTTCTTCTCAAAATATTAGGTTGTAAGATGTACTTACATTATTTCTGAATTTTTAAAAATTATTAAAAATTCTTTTTCTTTTAATTCTCCAGAATGTTCTCAAAATATTAGGTTGTAAGATGTACTTACATTATTTTTGAATTTTTATAAATTAAATTAAAAATTCTTTTTCTTTTAATTCTCCATAATGTTCTCCTCAAAATATTAGGTTGTAAGATGTACTTACATTATTTTAGAATTTTTTCAAAAAATATAAAAAATTCTTTTTCTTTCTCTTTCTTCCAAAATGTTCTTCTCAAAATATTAGGTTGTAAGATGTACTTACATTATTTTAAAATTTTTAAAATATAAAATTAAAAATTCTAAATCTCACCACTCATTCTTCATAATATTTCTTCATAGAAGCTTGATTGTACACTCCTTTGATTTTTCCTGAAACGATTTCCCTCAACTCATATGTGTTGTTATGCTTATCATTTACCACAACATATGGGGTTATATTGTACTCTACACTGGCCCATATTATTTATACTTTAATAAGTTGATCTCCACTTTTTGTTTTCTTATAAATTTTCTTTTCTTTTATATACCCAGGAAGATAGACGATTTTCTTTATGTCGTTCCATTGCTCATATTCTTATTTGTCATGTTCATTTTCTTAAATAGTCTTCATTCATAAAACCCAGTTTTGTTTCTATGTTTATTCTTCATATCATTGCCTTTCAATGATATTTATTTCGTCTCCTTCAACATTGTTTTTCGCCGTAGTCGGTTATCATGATCCGTCCCTTTTCTTGATGTCGTGTGGTATTTGTGTCAACCAGGGTCCATCATCTCAGTTGCTCTTATAAAATTTACCCTAGGGCGCGACACTCGGTTATGATTACTGTTATTATTGTTATTACTAAATTTATCATGATAGTAATTTCGGTTAGGTTGGTAAGGTCTGTTATCATTATTGTTGGGATATGGATTTCTCTGACTGTATGGGACATTATTATATTGGTATAAATTGTTTCTATTGTATGGATAGGGGTTGTTATTCCTAACGCCGTTAAAATTATCAATAAACTGGTCATTACGCGGCGGTTTGTTAGGGCCGTCGTAATTACTGGGCTGATTCCCTCTATCATCATATTGTATACACCAATACTTTTGTGGTCCATGTTTTGTATTACCTGACAAATATATGTGAGGATCTTCATCTGGGTTATCACTTATTATTTGTTTGTCTGAAACACCATAAGCTGGTTTACCATCACATATCCACTCTGAAGGAATATATTTTAGTCTAACCGTACCCTGGAATTGTCCTAGATGGCACGTTAATGGAATACATTCTGGTGATTCATCTGTGTCATCATTACAGTCTGGTACTATATCACATTTCCATCTTTCTGTAATACACTGTCCAGTCTTGCGCTGAAATTGATCTTGTCCACATGTCGTATTCTGTTTACCTCTGGTCCTTTCCCAGTGGTAAACTACTGTCTTGTTGTAAATTATTTCTGAAATTACTTCGATTCTCCTTCTGTAATTCCTAGAATTCATGATGTCTTTGTCATAGATAATTGGGATATTATTGCCCTCAATTAATCCATGTTTCATCATCTCCAACTCTTCCTTCGTTTTTATTACATTTCTTGGATACATTGTCCTTTTCCTTGGTTTAATATCTTCCTTGTTTCCGCTAATTCTAATTCCAGGTAATACCATTATTTGTTCCTGCGTTTTATCATTTGGTACTTCTTCTGGTTCTGGTTTGCTATCATATTCTATTTCTTCGGTCTTCTCCTTTCTTAATTCTTCCCTAAACATTTTGCTATTATTACCTATCCCATCCAGTTTCTCCATTGTCGACTTGTGGCACTCATCCATTTTCTTACTTAATTCTTCTTTCATTTTCTTATTCATTTCCATCATCATCCTGAACATTTGTTGTATTGTCATGTCCTCTGTTTCCTTCTCCGGCACATTGGTTTCCACAGTTTGTGTAGGTATCTCCGGTTGTTCAGTTTGTTTGGTCAACACCGGTGGTAATACCTCTTCCAACTCTACTGGCGTTGCCTCTTTGTTGTCCATATCAGCTTCTATTTCTTTCTCGGCCTCCGCCGCCCGTTTCTTAGATGTTGCACGTCGTTGCATTTTCCCTCGAAATTCTCTGGCTTTGTAGCAGTTGCCTAGCTCCAACTAGTGATTGGGCAGAATTTATTGGCCTTCCAATCGCTAATTAAAGCCCCTAAAGTTGTGCGCCAATTTGTAATAAAATAAATATTGATGTGTGTGTTGATGATATACTGCTATTGTGGAGTATGCGACTCCGATGTAATCAAGTTCAATATAATATGTTTAATTGGTGTGGCTCTCGACGTCTTACTGGCCTGAAACCCTTCCTTAAGTTTCCCAGCTGGTCGAGTCCCAATGGTAGCAAGACCGGTCGAGTAGCGTAAAGTTGATGAAGAAATATATATGCTCAGCTTCACCGAAAGTTTCAAAACAAAAATTATTGTTTTGAAGAAAATTAAAAAAAAAATTATGTTTATAAAAAAAAATAATAAAAAAAAAATTTTAATTTTATTAATTAATTAATTAGGATCAATTAATTAATATAGGGCTGTGAAGTTTTAAACAGTGTAATGCTCTTCTGAAAATTTTTATTAAAGTTTTAGTATAATTTAAATAATCTATCACCACTCATAAGACTGTCTGTAAACCAATCGATATTTGTTTACGTTTCTATTTTTTAGGTTATCTTCACTTACGGGTGGTAAAGTCCTTGTAGATTATCAATTAGAATTATATTATTGGTAATTAGTATTATTGAAGAAATAAAGAACTATTAAGTATTGAAAAGTATTAATGTTTTATTAAGTAACAGCAATATTGACTCTTATCGATTAGTATCGATTCTCAGGATATCGAAAAAAGTTACAAGTATATGTTATAAAAATTATATAGGGTTCTTTAAACAGCCAGTTATTACCAAAGTCAGAGAAATCGGGCTAATATTTAAAAAGTATAACGTTACAATCAAATTAATAGTTATTAATAAACACAGACATTGAATAATAAATTGTAAATATAATAATTGTTTTCACCAAACAGCTGTGCTGAACAAAGAAGAAGGCACTGAGATCGTCAAAGCAAATGGCCGCCGTCAAGTTGATCAAAATGTTGCTCGTTCCTGCTGCATTCCAAATAATGTATTTTGACGCAATATTCCTGTTCTTGTGTCTGCAAATCTCTTGTTATATGTTGTGTAGTGATTCTGGGTTGTATTTAGTATGTCTGTGTAATTATAAGTCAAACACTTTCTCCGATTCCGTCACTAATTTGGTTTAATGTATTATACAGTTTTCTAGTGTTTTATGGTGTTTTTCGGAGTAGATTTATATTGTTCTGTGTTATGGAGTGTTACTTGATCGTTTCTGTTATAATATGATAGTTTCAGAAGTATTTTACAAGTCACTCGCGATTTCACAATAACTCACTATACACTCGCTTTGTATGACGATTATAGGTTAGGTTATCCACGTTATCAGACGTATGTCATGTTAACCGTTCAACTACCAATAATTAACTAACTGTTTCCTTCAGTTTCAATTAAACTCTTAGCCCATATAATATTATCCTTAACATTGTTCAAAAATATTTTCACATCCTGTGTACATTTTACTATTTCACTATATGAATGCCTAAACTTTGGTTATTTGTCAATTTTATTCACTAGATTTGATTTAAATTAATCTTTCAGTTCATTCTGGTTATTCTCAGATTAAATAATGCCATTTTATAGTGTTTTCTGTCCAAAAAATAGTAATTTTACTTTCAGTTTGGTATACAAACTGTTTGGAAGTCAAAACATTAAAATTTACTTCCTGTCATTATATAAATTCAGCCATTTTATCAGTTATATTTAATATTAATAATTCTATATTGTATTAAAAGGTTCCTATTCCCTTATTTTCTGGTAATTAATTGAATTAGTTGTATTCTGAAACATTATTCTGAAATATATGACTCCCATGTCTAAATTTCTGAGTTTAGTCATTTTTATTTTTATTCATAATTCTGAATATAATTTATTAAAATCTCTCTAAATGGTATGTGCAATTATATGGCATGATCTCAAGTTTATTTTGTCTAAACCCCTTTTGTTTATTTGCATTTAATTGAGCAATTTCTCTGTTTTGATGAAGTTTGGTTTCCATTCTTTTGGCCTATGATTTTTTAACAATTTTTCTTACAAAATAATTTACAAACAATATATGATGTGTGATACCCTCTCTGACTTTTACAAATAGTATTATAAATTAAACATGTTTTTAAATTACACAAAAACAATTAGTATTGGTTACAAACAAACAATAGTCAAACAGAATAAAGAATATTTTTTTTAAATAAATGGTTGTCTTCAAATCAGACATTTTGCAACAAAATTCCCATTTCCAACATGGAAATATGGTTTACAACAAAGGTTTTTTACTAACTAACATCTTAATTACTCTCTACTATTTACAAGTGGTAACTATTTTTATAGTTCTGATGTTAGTTGTTTCAGACCCAAACAAATGGCCTTATATCTAATACATTTTTAAACATTCTTGTACTATATACATAAAAAACCTTATATTTATATTCTTATTTCTAACTATTATTATAAGTAGGATTCTACAGTTTTTATACCGTCTTTTACATTGTCTTTGGGGAATTGTACCCTGTCATTAACAAATAAATAGTATTAATTGTTCAAAAGGTATTATGAACTCTGTTTTTCTTTTTTCATGTAAAACAAAATGTTATTTTAAACAGATTCATGTCTTATGAACAACATATTGTCACAGTACATATTTTAAGTCATTGAAAAATGCATATTTCATTGCATCCAATGTTTGTGATTGCCAAGAATGAAACACAAGGTTCATTTTTTATAATACCCAAAACTATCACTGGTTCACTTTGCACTTATATATTATGTTAATGCTAAATGGTCGTATAGTCTTATTAACATAATAAATTGGTTAGCGTTTTTTCAATGGAGATTTTTTCCATGGGTACTATATTATTGTTTCATCTTAGTTCACAGGAAACTTTTACTTTATACACTCCTCTCTCTTAAATTTATATACATGTGGTTTTTATTTCGTTATACTTTTATTTTTAGATATTTATTTTGGGGATATAGGGATTTGGGTGTCTTTTATAAGAGCATGACATCTTCTTCAGGATGCTGCCCTCTTCTTCTTTCTTCAGTCTTCTTTTCTCCTGCCTTCTGGGACTGGTATCTTCTCCATCTCCTTCTTGATGCCATCAGGTTTCTTGGGATCTTCTCCATCTTCTTCTTTATTACAGAAATACACAACCTGTATTGGTTGATCTTGGCTTATTTTAGGGTTTCTCTTCTATTTATTCTTCCTCGTTGTGGGTTTGGTCATATTGTGTACTGCTTTGTTATTTACTATTTTACCTTCCTGGGTTATACCTTGAAAACCTTTGGTTATGAGACTGGTTTTGGATTACTCATCACTAGTAACACCTTTTACTTGAACTTGTATTTACTTTATAATAATGATTTCTTTCCACAGTTGCTATGAATTAATCTATTTATATTAAACTTAATGCTTTCTTCCAACTTTAAATATTATAACTTCATTATTCTAATGATCAATTGCCATTCAATATTATGCGTACATCTGTCACGCTACACACTTCAAAGTTTTATTACCTCATAATTCCAAATAAGTTTTTGTATTTTATTATATTTAATCACTCAAATCGTATCACATATTTTTATTCCCTTTCGTATCATTTTATGGAAAGTTTTTTTACACTTTTATATTAAAATTAGACATGATCATACTTCTCCAGAATCATTTGTTTTAATTCTAAAGTCTGTTTCCTTTATTCATATCATTATGATCCTTTATAAACATAGTAAATATATTTTATGATTACCATAAATATGGTATTAATTCTCTTCTGTTTATTTCACCAAAGTGTTTTATAAATAACTGGCTTGGTAAGTTGTGCTTACATTGTTTACAATTTTGATGATTTATACACAATTCATAATTCTTCTTATATTATTTTTTCCAAATAGTTTTTCTCAAATCTTTGGTTAGTAAGGTGAACTTACAATATTTTTAAATTTAGATGATTAAGTCAAAATTCTCTTTTATATTGTTCCATAAAGTTTTTCACAAATAATTGTATGTAAGGTGAACTTATATTGTTTTTAGAATTTACTTGATTTTTTCTAAATTCTTTTTGTTCTCTTTTCCAAACAGTTTTTCTCAAATAATTGTATGTAAGGTGGGCTTAAATACTTTTTTAGAATTTGTCGGTTCTATTCTAAATTCTTCTTATTATATTCTTGTCAAAATGTTTCTTCTTTCAACTAATTGTATGTAAGGTTATCTTACAATCTTTTTAGAATTTAGTGCATTTCTAAATTCTTTTTATATTTTTGCCAAAACGTTGCTTTCAAATCTTAGTATGTAAGGTGTTCTTACTTTTCTTTTAGAATTTTATCGATTTCTAAATTCTTTTTTCTTATATTTTTGCCAAAATGTTTCTTTCAAATTTTTAGTATGTAAGGTGAGCTTACACTTGTTTTAGAATTTTGATGGTTTCTAAATTCTTTTTTAGATTATTCAATAAAGTTTCTCAAATCATTGTCTTGTAAGGTGAGCTTACAATATTTTTTAGAATTTGGATTATTTATTCAAAATATTTCTTCATGGATGCCTGGTTATAGACACCCTTAATTTTATTGGAACCCATCTCCTTAATTTCGTACGTGTTGTTATTATTGTTTTTGGAGACAATATAGGGACCAGTGTACAGAAGCAATAATTTTTTAGTTATCCCTTCTAAAGAACTGGGTAACTCCCTATTCTTCAACAACACCTTCTCTCCAACGGTATAAGTAACAATCTTACCCATGCTTTTATTGTATTTAATCCGCCGTTTCTCCTGATCTTCGGCCACCTTATTATAAAATTGAACTTTATTAAAGACATATTTATTCTCTCTTGGGAACTCCAATATTTCCTCGATCTCCCTTGGGGGTTGTCTTTCGTACATGGCGGAGTATGGGGTAATTCCTATGGCTGGGTGGTATGCCAGGTTGGGGAATTCTTCTGTGGCCTCCAGATATTCTTGCCACCTCCTCTGCTGATCGTGGCAATACGTCCGTAATAGGCGCCCCACCTCTCGCAATACTCTTTCGGCCGGGTTACTGCTCGGGTGGTATACCGATGTTTTATAGGTATGAACCCCCATTGACAGTAGAGTATCCCGCCATTTTCTCCCCTTAAATTGTGTTCCGTGATCGGTGATGATCGAAACTGGTTTTCCGATGTTTGGGAAGTACTGGTTGGTCAGGATGTCGAGAACTTTATTTGTAGTCGCCCGATTCACTGGGTATAGCTTGATGAATATGGTAAAATGGTCCATCACGATGACGAGATATTTGTATCTGTGTCGGCCCCCACTGCGGGGAAATGGCCCACAGATGTCCAGGAATACCTTCTCTAGTTTCGATTGAGAGGTTATCGGAATCATTTGCCCTTCTCTTTTCTCGTTGTTGGTCTTCACGAGTTGGCAAATGCGACAGTTTCTTATGTACTTTCGTACCTTCCGATTAATGTCTTTTATGTGGCAGCTCTCTTCCAGGGCCTTTACCACCTTTAAGGCGCCCATATGCCCATATCGAACATGATAATTATACACTATCTCCTTTTCGATATGGGTTGGAATAATAACCTTCCATTCCTCCTTATATAAAGATGGTCGTGAAAACAGGATTCCGTTATGGATTTTATAATATTGGGAGATAGTTTCGTCCCCTGCTTCCAATCTTGTTAGAATAGAGATTAACTTCGGGTCAGCTTGTTGGTGTGTGCTCAGGGGTGTTCCAAAATTGATTGTAGACCGGCGCTGTTGCTTAGAATATGGTATACTTTAAGTATACTCTCCTTTTCCCCCTCGAACGTCTGTTTATCAATGTCTACTCTAGACAATACGTCCGCGACGACATTCTTCTTTCCGGGGATATACTCCCACTTAAGGTCATATTCTTGCAGCAATAGTATCCACCGTGTCAACCTTCCATGGCTTAACTTACATCTCTTTAGGAACGATATAGACTTATGGTCTGTCCGGACGGTAACGGAATAACCAAGGATATAAGTGCGGAATTTTCCACACGCGAACACTACACTTAACAATTCCTTTTCTGTAACGTAATAGTTCTTCTCACACTGATTCAATGCTATACTGGCAAAGCAGATCACGAGATGTTCGCCCTCCTCATCCTCCTGATATAATGTAGTGCCGAGGCTGATGTCACTGGCATCGCAATTAAGAAAGAAAGGTTTGCTAAAATCCGGATGGCGAAGTATGATGGGTTCAAGGAATTTTTGTTTAATTAATGATAATATATTGTGTTGTTCATTACCCCAGATCCATTTATTTTTGGATGACAGTTGCGGCTGAAATCTGGCAGTCAGTTCAGAGTACTTTTCCTGGAACTTGCGGTAGTAATTACAGAGTCCCAGGAATGACTGTAATTGCCTTCGATTCTTAGGTGTAGGAAAGTTCTGAATCGCTTCGACTTTTTCAGCCGACGGTGAGATTCCTTGGTCATTCAAGATGAAACCCAAGAATTGAATTTCCTTGGCAATAAAATGAGATTTTGCTAATTTTAGCGTAATATTATTTGCTGCTAGCTTCCTTAATACGTGTTCCACACGGTAGCAGTGTTCCTCCCAAGTTTCTGAGGACACTAGCAAGTCATCAACGTATACGGTGGTGAACTGTAGTGCTTCTTGGCCAAGTATCTGGTCCATGCAGTGCACAAAAACTGCGACTGAATTTACCAGTCCGAAGGGAAACCTCTTAAACTGGTAGTTCCGCCCTTCGAATATAAAGGCCAGATACTGGCGACTCTGTGGATGTAATTCCACCTGCCAGTACCCGCACAACGTATCCCAGGTACTAAAGTACTTGGTGCCGTGGAACCGTTTCAAAATCTCCTCAATCTCCCCGGGCGAAGTCCTGTCATTTATGATCATTTTATTTATTTCTCGCGCATCTAGGCACAAACGGACTTGTCCGTTTTTCTTAGGAATAGCCACGATAGGACTTGTATATGGGGATTGGCTACTCTCTATTATGTCACGGTTAATCATTTGTTTTATTTCAGCTCTTACAGCTTCCTTTCGTGATTGCGCGATGGGGTAAGACTTCCGGTTAAAGTCCACTGTGTCTCGGAACTGTAGAGTACACTGGAAGTTTTTCACTTTACCGGGCTCATCAGAAAAGACTGATTTATATTTCTTATAGATGTCGATTAATTTGTTCGCTTGGTATAAGGTTAATTTTTCGCCGGTTATAACGCTCCGGAAATCCCTGATCTCCTGGATTTTTTGTGACCATAAGTCTTCATTGGAGGTGTCGTCTATCCTTTGTTCAATTATAGATGTTGGATGGATATAGTTAATTTTGCGAATTTGTTGGTGGATACTATCGGGAATGACTTGGTCACTACCCACCAAGTTAGCCGTCCATGTATGTCCGCCGGTAAACAAAGACAATTTCTCAGTTCTCAAATCAATGATGGCGGAATTCCGCCTGAGCACATCACACCCGACCAGTATATTAAACGGCAGCCCGCTCGCCACCAAGAATTCCATATCAATTGCTATACCGCAGCTCATCACACTGGCGGAGACTTGCCTTCGTATTGTTTTATTTTGTCGGCCGGTTGCCCCTAACAAAATAATATTATTTAATGGCAACGTAGGTAAAGTTCTCCCGCACTCTCGCTGTATTCTTTCCAACTCAGTCGTACTTATGATTGATACGTTTGAACCAGTATCGATCATCAACTTGGCGGGGATGCCTTCTACCTCCGCGTTGACATGTATGATTTCGTTATTAAAGTTATTGGTGGGATTATTGCCGTCCTCTTCCAATAACTCATGTCGGATGTCCTTGAGGTAGTTACACCCTATGACCGTGATACGATTATTATTATATATCCTATTACACTCATTATTATGATACCCAGTATTTAGGAGCAGTAACGGGTTCTGGCGATTTATTACTGCCTGCGCCCGTTTAAAGTCTCGACATCATTGTTCCTTTGTGCCATACTAGTTGAAGCATCATTTGGGATGCTTAGAGTGGGCCCCTGTCGATCTGTCCCGTGGTCTTCCGGTCGTTCGTGGTTGGTCCTCCGTTCAGCATCGTCTAAACTAGTACTCCTTCTCGCCGGATAGTACCTTGGTTGGTCCCGTTCTAGGCTCCTCCGCCTATCTTCATATTCACTGTAGCTGTTTCTTCTATTGTTGTTGTATCTTCGCTGTCGACCATCTACTGCTCGTATGAAATTCACTCGTGGACGGGGAACCTATTATTACTGGGATTACCATTATTTGGACTTACACGATTATTATTATTATGGTAACGATCATTACCATAATTGGGGCTTCTCTGACTATTTGGGTTAGGAGGGTAGGGATTTCGGTTACCCTGATAACCATTAGTGGGTCGACTCGGGTTCACATGGTTTGGACCTGTATTATTATTATTATTTTGATTGGTATTGTTAAAACTATTATTTTGCGGGTATGCACGAGCTCCTTGGTACCCAGTGTTGGTGTTGTTCGTACCCAGGTTGTTGTTCGGATACGTCCTAGGTTCGGGCCTATCGTTTCTTCTTCGGCTTTGTCGGTAGTATTCTTCGTTCTCGTATTGTTTTGATTTGGCTGCCTCTCCTCGCTCGAATGACTTCTTCGTCATAATGGTATGACAGGTTATTTATTAGGCACTCCTCAGGTATGGCCGGTTCTAAATGTTTGGCCATATATACCTTGCCGAGGAAATATGCCGTCATTGAACTACCGACTTGTGGTTTGTAATGGCCGTGGCATATGTTATCCCTTATTAAGTTTTGAGTCGTCTCCGACCAATACTTAGCCTTGAAGAGGCTTTTAAATTGCTGATAGTTTTCGATGTCGCTCCGGTTGGCCATCCACCAATGGTCATTCACCTCCCGAAACGACTCGTCTAGGATTTCCCGGTTCTGGACCCATCGGTTCCCTCTGTGCTTTTCTAGGTATTCCTCGATGCGGGCCAAGAACTCCATGGGCTTCCGCTTATACTGCCGGAAATTAAGCCATTCTCTGTTTTCTGACATGGGGTAATTATTATATCCAGTTGGTCTGTTCCTTATCAATTCTATTTCCTCCTGACTCTGACGCACTTGTCCCGTGATGTTCGTCATAGCGGCTTCCACGCCGTCGCATCTTTCGGTTACATGTGTCCGCACTTTATTCATTTCTTCCACGGCAAATTTCTTGTTTTCTTCCAGTTTCGTTTCCTGTTGCTCCTTGACATGTGTAATCTCTTTATGTATTACCTCCCGGACTTCCAGCACTTCGTTTTCTGTCTGACGACATCTTTCGTCCACTTCCCTGATCTGCTGGTTAACAACCACGACTTCCTGTTCTAACTTTTTGACTATGGATTTCTTCGTGTCCGTTATCTTTTTATTCAACTCTCCTTTTGCTAACTCGATCCTCTCGTCTAATTTGTTCATATTCTCTTGGTTGACTTCCCTTAGTTCTTCTCTCAGCAGTTGATTATCCTCTCTCAATTCTTCCAACCTTTCCCCCATCGTCTCTTCCATTTTCTTGTTATTTTCCCTTAATTCTTCTCTTAATTGTTGGTTGTCACTCTCTATTTTCTTACTGGTTTCTTCCATCTTCTCTTCCAAATTCTTATTATTTTCCCTCAATTCTTCCTTTATATTCTTATTATTTTCTTCCATTTTCTTTTCCATCTTCTTACTCAAAGATTGGTTGTCCTCCTTCAGATCTTCCATCTTCTTATTCAAATTCTTACTGGTTTCTTCAATCCTCTTGTTGGTATTTTCTATGCTTTTATTTATTCCACCCAAATCTTCCTTGGTGGAATCCAGTTTCTTATTCAAGTCCTCACTCAACTTCTTATTATTTTCTTCCATATTCTTGTTGTTTTCTTTCATTGTCTCCATCATCTGCCTGAACATTTCTTGGGTTGTCATGTCCTCTTTTTGTGAAGGTTTCTCCTTTCCTGGGACATTGACTTCCCCTGTCTGCGTTGTTACTTCAGGTTGTTCCTCTGGTGGTGCTGGTTGTTTCGGTTCCACCGGGTTTAGTAACACTTCCGGATCCTCCACGGGTGTTGCCTCCTTATCCCCCATGTCAACTTCCTTTTCGGCCTCTGCCGCCCTCTTCTTTGAAGTAGCTCGTCTTTGCATTTTTCTTCTGTTTCTATTAAATAACCGCTGCCAGGCTTAAACTATCAAGCCCTCTAGTTGGACGCCAATTTGTAACTAGACCCTGTATGCAGTCTTTACAAATAAAGATAATAAAGAAAAAATTTTATTTAAAAAAAAATTTAAAAAAAATTTTTGTTTATGTTTTAATTGATGTCGGTAATTTGAGAAATAATTCAGTTTTAATGTTTTGGTAAAATTTTTAATAATTAATAAGGTATTTATTAATTATTTAGCACTTCTTGAAGATCTTAACAAAGTCCGGAGTTAATCAGATTAACTCCGGTCAGCAATCGACTTATGATTTTTCGGGCTGGTCCAATATCTCAATTTAAAAAAAATATTTTCTTCTTCTGGAAGTCTCGTTGCATTAATAAATAACCTTAAATTAGCATGTGAAATAAGTTATAGATGCAAACAATAGAAATAAATGGATTTATTAACAAAATTAAGAAAGGATCGATGTTTAATCGATTGTGAGCAATTGTCGACTCCGTCTCAGGAAATAATCGATTTGTTCATACAGTTGAAAAATTATTACAAGTATTATAAAAGGTTCTTGGAGCGATTATATTATTAATAGTCAGAGAAGGGTAAACGAGAAAGCATAACATTTACAAATAAAGTGTATTCAATAACTATTATCTAACAAAAGTGAATAAATTTTATAAAATAAGTAATATTGTTGATTTGTCAGACCAATACTGCAAGCGCTGAAGTCACTCAATGTAGTTGGCAATGCTCGGCATTTCTAAGATGGCCGCTCACAAATATGACGAGGTTATCTGCGATGTCGTCGTGTTAAAATCTCACAGCAAAATTACCTTCATGAATGTTTTAAATGTCCCCGAACTGGTGTAATCTGTCTAATATGTTGTTTGGTGTATTCTGGAATAGTGTTTAGTGATCACTGGTGTTAATTATGTTATATGTTTTTGGTGTTCACTTCGCTTTGTTCGCTATGCAAAAACGGTTATACTGTTGAAGAGTAAATTATCACAAATATGTAGTTTTACTGTTTTTACGCACTGGTATTGTGTAGTGTTGATGTTGTTTTCACTATTGTGGTTAAAGTTTTCAGTAGTTTTAGTTAGAAAAGTGTTTAATTTACGTAACTCTCGTTTCACTTAATTTTATTGGGTAACCTTAGTACACCATTTTTCTCGGTTTCAAGGAACGTAATATCACATAAACTGCTCAGCTTGATCATTAACAAAGAACTAACTAACTTCCTTCACGTTAGTCAAAATCTGGCCCAGTTAATCTTTGAAAAAGTATTGTTAAAATATTTCGATTTCCCATATACATGATACAAAAATACATTATATATGGAATTTATTTAATTTATTCATCACCTTCATGAATTATGAACCTTATCATTGGTTTAATTCTCTCATTCTCTTTAAATTGATATATTATAGTCCATATCTGTTGACATTTTTGTGGATATTACCAAATTTCTTTCTTTTTGGAAATCTAGGCTCAAAAACTGGTTTCCGCCTTCATATAATTTTTCTGCCATTTTAATTGTTATTAATACCATTATAATAAATTTCAAATAGTCATATTTCTCTTCCTTTCCTTAAATACATATAAATTAAACCTTTGAACTGGTTTTTTGTGTTAATCTCTGAATTTAACACTCCTCTTTAAAAATAATTAATTTATATATTTCAAAAATTTACAATATTTTAAAGTGTATTTCTATTTTATCATTTTAACTCATAGATTCATTCACAGTAGTTGTTAACTGATTTACCTTACCTAAATCTTACCAGTTTACAGGATTTATAAGTGAATTAACTGGTTTATATGGTTTCTGTGAATTCATTAAATGGTCTAGAGTTTAGAATTTTATTTTCTGGCTTTCTCAAATAAATTTAATCCTACTCCTCCTCTGACTTTAAACAGTTATTATGACATAAAAATAAAATGGTTTATAAACTTATTGTGATGTGTAACATCTAATTAATACTACTGTTATATGAAAATAATAATGAACATTACTTAGCATTCTGTACAATTGAACATACTGCTGACATTGTTTGAAAACATACATTTAACTCTTTTTTTAAATTAACACAGCATACCTACTGAAACATTATTAATGGTATGTATGGTGTTATTTGGCAAACATAATTTATTTTAAACACATATAAATCTTATTAACTAAGAACCCTTATAAACATACTAGCGAGTACCCGGCGTGCGTTGCAATGCCACTCAAAGAAAGAAAGTGTTTGTATATATATAATAATATATAAAGACTTCGTTCGCGTGGTCTTCAATTTAATGCGATAATATATTTAGAACAGAATCTATTCCATTGGGTTGCCACAGTAACCAGATCTAATAAGTTAGTTTTTTAAGACTCCAAAGGACCCCCCAGATGATCGTATCGAAAACAAAACACCTATCCTATGTTGGTTCTCCCGTTGCGTAAAATATTTGTGCCAAGTTTGGTTGAAATCGGTCCAGTGGTTTAGGAGGAGATGTGGAAGACCCCAAAGGACCCCCCGAAGTATCATATCGAAAAAACACATATCCTATGTTGGTTCTCCCTTTGCGTAAAATATTTGTGCCAAGTTTGGTTGAAATCGGTCCAGTGGTTTAGGAGGAGATGTGAAAGACCCCAAAGAACCCCCAAAAGAACCCCATTGAAAAAACATCTATCCTATGTTGGTTCTCCCTTTGCGTAAAATATTTGTGCCAAGTTTGGTTGAAATCGGTCCAGTGGTTTAGGAGGAGATGTGAAAGACCCCAAAGAACCCCCAAAAGAACCCCATTGAAAAAACATCTATCCTATGTTGGTTCTCCCTTTGCGTAAAATATTTGTGCCAAGTTTGGTTGAAATCGGTCCAGTGGTTTAGGAGGAGATGTGAAAGACCCCAAAGGACCCCCAAAAGGACACCCCCGAAGGATCATATCGAAAAAACACATATCCTATTTTGGTTCTCCCGTTGCGTAAAATATTTGTGCCAAGTTTGGTTGAAATCGGTCCAGTGGTTTAGGAGGAGATGTGGAAGACCCCTAAGGACCCCCCAAAGGACCCCGTCGAAAAAAACACCTATCCTATGTTGGTTCTCCCGTTGCGTAAAATATTTGTGCCAAGTTTGGTTGAAATCGGTCCAGTGGTTTAGGAGAAGATGTGGAAGACCCCAAAGGACCCCCCAAAGGACCCCATCGAAAAAACACCTACCCTATGTTGGTTCTCCCGTTGCATAAAATATTTGTGCCAAGTTTGGTTGAAATCGGTCCAGTGGTTTAGGAGGAGATGTGGAAGACCCCAAGAACCCCCCAAAGAGCCCCGTTGAAAAAAATTCATAAACCTTCGCGGGCGTGCGCACAACAACTCACCGAAGTTTCATCGCAATCGGATGAATGGTATAGGAACGCATACGGGACAAAGAAAGAAAGAAACAAACATTCATTTTTATAGATATAGATTGAGTTCATGGCTGTGAACAAATAGCCATTTTAAACATTTTAAACCTATGAATACTTAAATTAATTCCAGTCCTTTCTTGTCTAAACCATTATTATTTGTTATCCCCTTATTCAGTAAACATGTCCACCCATACTCTAGTTATTATCATTTCTACAAATGTCTTGTAATAACAAATTGACATTAAAATAATAAAATATTGGAACTCTTCCATTTTATTATTTTATGATGATGTGTATTATTGAATATAAAAGTTGTTATATAGCATATTGGTAAGTCATAGTATCACTACAACTTTAAGTTTATTGTATTTCCAAAAACACTTGCACTAGTTCACTTGGTTCTGATATTTTGAGTCTTATTATCTCAGACCAGACCTTTAGTCATCATGGACTGTTAAGACTTGTTTATTTTTTTTTATCACACAATAACTTCAGTTGGTTTACCTCTTATCACACTATACAAAACTTTTGGTTTCTTAATAATTACATTTTTATAGGGTTTTGGGATGTTATACTTTCTTTAAATGTCTCTATGGGTTTGGGGTTGATGGTAGTTAATAATAGGTTTTATAATGGTGTTTCTTCCATACTATTTCTTCCTCTCTTCTTGTCTTCATTCTTGTCTTCATTCTTGTCTTTCTTCTGGTCTTCCTTCTTCTTGTCTTCACTCTTGGGTAAACCAAGGTACTTCGTGTTATCTTGACTGATGTTTGGTTTGGAGTATCTACTTTATTTTCTGATACTGACTTTGCTCTTCGTTAAAGGGTTCAGGGTATTGTTTACTTCCTGATAATAAACTCTACTCTTCCTTCTTCTTGTGTTTGGGGTATTTTGTTGTTTCACCACTCTTAAACTGATTCTTCCTTCTTTATTTTGTGTTAATCTAATTTGTTTACTGCTCCTAACTTCCTGGGTAAATTCCTGATTTTATAATATGAGTTACTCTTAATTATTTCTTTGATTTTTTAATAGTGGTTTTTATATAATGCAATGAGGATTTTTATTTTATTGTGGTTTATTCCTTTGAATTCATTAAATTTCATTCGATATTATATTAGTATATGTAATGTAATTATTTTTTTATTATCTTATATGAATTAATAAGTAGTGGATTTTCTGTCACGCTACAGAATGCCCTTCTCCAGAAGTGATTTTTTCAGACTATACTTGCTTTGTCTGAAACAATTGCTTATGATAATTATTCTAGGTTTGTCATTATTCTTGACTTCCTTCCATTTTAAAAATTTTCTTATTTATATTTGAGCTTATATCCTTCTCATTCTCACTTGATCTTCCTTGATAGTAATAATCATCTGAGTTTCATATTTATTATTTTATCTTCATATTTCTTCTTAGTATTTTCTCCTTGGGATATTTCCTCCCTATCGTTCCCTACTTTGTGAGCTGGTTCAGTTCAGAGAGGCACTGTACGCTACTTCCTCTGCTGTCCAATACTTCACACATATTTGAGTACAGAGGCAAATCATCTCTGCTCAAAGAACATATTAATACTGCTGGAATTATCTTCAGACAGATTAAAAAAATTATTCAGAATAGTACACATTTGTTACTATTTAAAAAATATCTTTGGGATACTTCACTTATTACTTATTATATTGCTCAGAGATTTTAATATTCCTATCTCAGTTGTTCTTCTGACTCTTTAACTTGATGGTTCATTCATTTGATATTATGGTAGGAAGCTCTTCTATTAGACATTTGCAATTTTTCTTATCATATAAAGTTTTTGGTTATAAATCCTTTATTACTTTTTGGTTTTTTATTACAATCTGTATTGGTTTATTAGTAGCATATTTTTATGACATTTTTATTTTATTGCTCTGTTTTCATTATTTCCACTTGTTCTATGTTCTAGAACTTTCTTATAACTGTCTTTATTACAATTGACATTTAATTATTACATTTAATTCATTATCATTTCATAATAATTTGTTTAATTACATATATCTTTGATATTATTCTCATATTACTCCTGTCATGGTTATTATTCTTTCGAATGAATGTTTTAATTAATTTTATAGTGAGGTCATAATTTCTCCTCATACCACTTCAAAGTTTTATTACCTCATAATTCCACATAAGTTTTTGTATTTTATTATATTTAATCACTCAAATCGTATCACATATTTTTATTCCCTTTCGTATCATTTTATGGAAAGTTTTTTTACACTTTTATATTAAAATTAGACATGATCATACTTCTCCAGAATCATTTGTTTTAATTCTAAAGTCTGTTTCCTTTATTCATATCATTATGATCCTTTATAAACATAGTAAATATATTTTATGATTACCATAAATATGGTATTAATTCTCTTCTGTTTATTTCACCAAAGTGTTTTATAAATAATTGGCTTGGTAAGTTGTGCTTACTTTGTTTAAAATTTTGATGATTTATACACAATTCATAATTCTTCTTATATTATTTTTTCCAAATAGTTTTTCTCAAATCTTTGGTTAGTAAAGTGAACTTACAATATTTTTAAATTTAGATGATTAAGTCAAAATTCTCTTTTATATTGTTCCATAAAGTTTTTCACAAATAATTGTATGTAAGGTGAACTTACATTGTTTTTAGAATTTACTTGATTTTTTCTAAATTCTTTTTGTTCTCTTTTCCAAACAGTTTTTCTCAAATAATTGTATGTAAGGTGGGCTTAAATACTTTTTTAGAATTTGTCGGTTCTATTCTAAATTCTTCTTATTATATTCTTGTCAAAATGTTTCTTCTTTCAACTAATTGTATGTAAGGTTATCTTACAATCTTTGTAGAATTTAGTGGATTTCTAAATTCTTTTTATATTTTTGCCAAAATGTTGCTTTCAAATCTTAGTATGTAAGGTGTCCTTACTTTTCTTTTAGAATGTTATCGATTTCTAACTTCTTTTTTCTTATATTTTTGCCAAAATGTTTCTTTCAAATTTTTAGTATGTAAGGTGAGCTTACACTTGTTTTAGAATTTAGACGGTTTCTAAATTCTTTTTTAGATTATTCAATAAAGTTTCTCAAATCATTGTCTTGTAAGGTGAGCTTACAATATTTTTTAGAATTTGGATTATTTATTCAAAATATTTCTTCATGGATGCCTGGTTATAGACACCCTTAATTTTATTGGAACCCATCTCCTTAATTTCGTACGTGTTGTTATTATTGTTTTTGGAGACAATATAGGGACCAGTGTACAGAAGCAATAATTTTTTATTTATCCCTTCTAAAGAACTGGGTAACTCCCTATTCTTCAACAACACCTTCTCTCCAACGGTATAAGTAACAATCTTACCCATGCTTTTATTGTATTTAATCCGCCGTTTCTCCTGATCTTCGGCCACCTTATTATAAAATTGAACTTTATTAAAGACATATTTATTCTCTCTTGGGAACTCCAATATTTCCTCGATCTCCCTTGGGGGTTGTCTTTCGTACATGGCGGAGTATGGGGTAATTCCTATGGCTGGGTGGTATGCCAGGTTGAGGAATTCTTCTGTGGCCTCCAGATATTCTTGCCACCTCCTCTGCTGATCGTGGCAATACGTCCGTAATAGGCGCCCCACCTCTCGCAATACTCTTTCGGCCGGGTTACTGCTCGGGTGGTATACCGATGTTTTATAGGTATGAACCCCCATTGACAGTAGAGTATCCCGCCATTTTCTCCCCTTAAATTGTGTTCCGTGATCGGTGATGATCGAAACTGGTTTTCCGATGTTTGAGAAGTACTGGTTGGTCAGGATGTCGAGAACTTTATTTGTAGTCGCCCGATTCACTGGGTATAGCTTGATGAATATGGTAAAATGGTCCATCACGATGACGAGATATTTGTATCTGTGTCGGCCCCCACTGCGGGGAAATGGCCCACAGATGTCCAGGAATACCTTCTCTAGTTTCGATTGAGAGGTTATCGGAATCATTTGCCCTTCTCTTTTCTCGTTGTTGGTCTTCACGAGTTGGCAAATGCGACAGTTTCTTATGTACTTTCGTACCTTCCGATTAATGTCTTTTATGTGGCAGCTCTCTTCCAGGGCCTTTACCACCTTTAAGGCGCCCATATGCCCATATCGAACATGATAATTATACACTATCTCCTTTTCGATATGGGTTGGAATAATAACCTTCCATTCCTCCTTATATAAAGATGGTCGTGAAAACAGGATTCCGTTATGGATTTTATAATATTGGGAGATAGTTTCGTCCCCTGCTTCCAATCTTGTTAGAATAGAGATTAACTTCGGGTCAGCTTGTTGGTGTGTGCTCAGGGGTGTTCCAAAATTGATTGTAGACCGGCGCTGTTGCTTAGAATATGGTATACTTTAAGTATACTCTCCTTTTCCCCCTCGAACGTCTGTTTATCAATGTCTACTCTAGACAATACGTCCGCGACGACATTCTTCTTTCCGGGGATATACTCCCACTTAAGGTCATATTCTTGCAGCAATAGTATCCACCGTGTCAACCTTCCATGGCTTAACTTACATCTCTTTAGGAACGATATAGACTTATGGTCTGTCCGGACGGTAACGGAATAACCAAGGATATAAGTGCGGAATTTTCCACACGCGAACACTACACTTAACAATTCCTTTTCTGTAACGTGGTAGTTCTTCTCACACTGATTCAATGCTCTACTGGCAAAGCAGATCAATAGATGTTCGCCCTCCTCATCCTCCTGATATAATGTAGTGCCGAGGCTGATGTCACTGGCATCGCAATTAAGAAAGAAAGGTTTGCTAAAATCCGGATGGCGAAGTATGATGGGTTCAAGGAATTTTTGTTTAATTAATGATAATATATTGTGTTGTTCATTACCCCAGATCCATTTATTTTTGGATGACAGTTGCGGCTGAAATCTGGCAGTCAGTTCAGAGTACTTTTCCTGGAACTTGCGGTAGTAATTACAGAGTCCCAGGAATGACTGTAATTGCCTTCGATTCTTAGGTGTAGGAAAGTTCTGAATCGCTTCGACTTTTTCAGCCGACGGTGAGATTCCTTGGTCATTCAAGATGAAACCCAAGAATTGAATTTCCTTGGCAATAAAATGAGATTTTGCTAATTTTAGCGTAATATTATTTGCTGCTAGCTTCCTTAATACGTGTTCCACACGGTAGCAGTGTTCCTCCCAAGTTTCTGAGGACACTAGCAAGTCATCAACGTATACGGTGGTGAACTGTAGTGCTTCTTGGCCAAGTATCTGGTCCATGCAGTGCACAAAAACTGCGACTGAATTTACCAGTCCGAAGGGAAACCTCTTAAACTGGTAGTTCCGCCCTTCGAATATAAAGGCCAGATACTGGCGACTCTGTGGATGTAATTCCACCTGCCAGTACCCGCACAACGTATCCCAGGTACTAAAGTACTTGGTGCCGTGGAACCGTTTCAAAATCTCCTCAATCTCCCCGGGCGAAGTCCTGTCATTTATGATCATTTTATTTATTTCTCGCGCATCTAGGCACAAACGGACTTGTCCGTTTTTCTTAGGAATAGCCACGATAGGACTTGTATATGGGGATTGGCTACTCTCTATTATGTCACGGTTAATCATTTGTTTTATTTCAGCTCTTACAGCTTCCTTTCGTGATTGCGCGATGGGGTAAGACTTCCGGTTAAAGTCCACTGTGTCTCGGAACTGTAGAGTACACTGGAAGTTTTTCACTTTACCGGGCTCATCAGAAAAGACTGATTTATATTTCTTATAGATGTCGATTAATTTGTTCGCTTGGTATAAGGTTAATTTTTCGCCGGTTATAACGCTCCGGAAATCCCTGATCTCCTGGATTTTTTGTGACCATAAGTCTTCATTGGAGGTGTCGTCTATCCTTTGTTCAATTATAGATGTTGGATGGATATAGTTAATTTTGCGAATTTGTTGGTGGATACTATCGGGAATGACTTGGTCACTACCCACCAAGTTAGCCGTCCATGTATGTCCGCCGGTAAACAAAGACAATTTCTCAGTTCTCAAATCAATGATGGCGGAATTCCGCCTGAGCACATCACACCCGACCAGTATATTAAACGGCAGCCCGCTCGCCACCAAGAATTCCATATCAATTGCTATACCGCAGCTCATCACACTGGCGGAGACTTGCCTTCGTATTGTTTTATTTTGTCGGCCGGTTGCCCCTAACAAAATAATATTATTTAATGGCAACGTAGGTAAAGTTCTCCCGCACTCTCGCTGTATTCTTTCCAACTCAGTCGTACTTATGATTGATACGTTTGAACCAGTATCGATCATCAACTTGGCGGGGATGCCTTCTACCTCCGCGTTGACATGTATGATTTCGTTATTAAAGTTATTGGTGGGATTATTGCCGTCCTCTTCCAATAACTCATGTCGGATGTCCTTGAGGTAGTTACACCCTATGACCGTGATACGATTATTATTATATATCCTATTACACTCATTATTATGATACCCAGTATTTAGGAGCAGTAACGGGTTCTGGCGATTTATTACTGCCTGCGCCCGTTTAAAGTCTCGACATCATTGTTCCTTTGTGCCATACTAGTTGAAGCATCATTTGGGATGCTTAGAGTGGGCCCCTGTCGATCTGTCCCGTGGTCTTCCGGTCGTTCGTGGTTGGTCCTCCGTTCAGCATCGTCTAAACTAGTACTCCTTCTCGCCGGACAGTACCTTGGTTGGTCCCGTTCTAGGCTCCTCCGCCTATCTTCATATTCACGGTAGCTGTTTCTTCTATTGTTGTTGTATCTTCGCTGTCGACCATCTACTGCTCGTATGAAATTCACTCGTGGACGGGGAACCTATTATTACTGGGATTACCATTATTTGGACTTACACGATTATTATTATTATGGTAACGATCATTACCATAATTGGGGCTTCTCTGACTATTTGGGTTAGGAGGGTAGGGATTTCGGTTACCCTGATAACCATTAGTGGGTCGACTCGGGTTCACATGGTTTGGACCTGTATTATTATTATTATTTTGATTGGTATTGTTAAAACTATTATTTTGCGGGTATGCACGAGCTCCTTGGTACCCAGTGTTGGTGTTGTTCGTACCCAGGTTTTTGTTCGGATACGTCCTAGGTTCGGGCCTATCGTTTCTTCTTCGGCTTTGTCGGTAGTATTCTTCGTTCTCGTATTGTTTTGATTTGGCTGCCTCTCCTCGCTCGAATGACTTCTTCGTCATTATGGTATGACAGCTTATTTATTAGGCACTCCTCAGGTATGGCCGGTTCTAAATGTTTGGCCATATATACCTTGCCGAGGAAATATGCCGTCATTGAACTACCGACTTGTGGTTTGTAATGGCCGTGGCATATGTTATCCCTTATTAAGTTTTGAGTCGTCTCCGACCAATACTTAGCCTTGAAGAGGCTTTTAAATTGCTGATAGTTTTCGATGTCGCTCCGGTTGGCCATCCACCAATGGTCATTCACCTCCCGAAACGACTCGTCTAGGATTTCCCGGTTCTGGACCCATCGGTTCCCTCTGTGCTTTTCTAGGTATTCCTCGATGCGGGCCAAGAACTCCATGGGCTTCCGCTTATACTGCCGGAAATTAAGCCATTCTCTGTTTTCTGACATGGGGAAATTATTATATCCAGTTGGTCTGTTCCTTATCAATTCTATTTCCTCCTGACTCTGACGCACTTGTCCCGTGATGTTCGTCATAGCGGCTTCCACGCCGTCGCATCTTTCGGTTACATGTGTCCGCACTTTATTCATTTCTTCCACGGCAAATTTCTTGTTTTCTTCCAGTTTCGTTTCCTGTTGCTCCTTGACATGTGTAATCTCTTTATGTATTACCTCCCGGACTTCCAGCACTTCGTTTTCTGTCTGACGACATCTTTCGTCCACTTCCCTGATCTGCTGGTTAACAACCACGACTTCCTGTTCTAACTTTTTGACTATGGATTTCTTCGTGTCCGTTATCTTTTTATTCAACTCTCCTTTTGCTAACTCGATCCTCTCGTCTAATTTGTTCATATTCTCTTGGTTGACTTCCCTTAGTTCTTCTCTCAGCAGTTGATTATCCTCTCTCAATTCTTCCAACCTTTCCCCCATCGTCTCTTCCATTTTCTTGTTATTTTCCCTTAATTCTTCTCTTAATTGTTGGTTGTCACTCTCTATTTTCTTACTGGTTTCTTCCATCTTCTCTTCCAAATTCTTATTATTTTCCCTCAATTCTTCCTTTATATTCTTATTATTTTCTTCCATTTTCTTTTCCATCTTCTTACTCAAAGATTGGTTGTCCTCCTTCAGATCTTCCATCTTCTTATTCAAATTCTTACTGGTTTCTTCAATCCTCTTGTTGGTATTTTCTATGCTTTTATTTATTCCACCCAAATCTTCCTTGGTGGAATCCAGTTTCTTATTCAAGTCCTCACTCAACTTCTTATTATTTTCTTCCATATTCTTGTTGTTTTCTTTCATTGTCTCCATCATCTGCCTGAACATTTCTTGGGTTGTCATGTCCTCTTTTTGTGAAGGTTTCTCCTTTCCTGGGACATTGACTTCCCCTGTCTGCGTTGTTACTTCAGGTTGTTCCTCTGGTGGTGCTGGTTGTTTCGGTTCCACCGGGTTTAGTAACACTTCCGGATCCTCCACGGGTGTTGCCTCCTTATCCCCCATGTCAACTTCCTTTTCGGCCTCTGCCGCCCTCTTCTTTGAAGTAGCTCGTCTTTGCATTTTTCTTCTGTTTCTATTAAATAACCGCTGCCAGGCTTAAACTATCAAGCCCTCTAGTTGGACGCCAATTTGTAACTAGACCCTGTATGCAGTCTTTACAAATAAAGATAATAAAGAAAAAATTTTATTTTAAAAAAAATTTAAAAAAAATTTTTGTTTATGTTTTAATTGATGTCGGTAATTTGAGAAATAATTCAGTTTTAATGTTTTGGTAAAATTTTTAATAATTAATAAGGTATTTATTAATTATTTAGCACTTCTTGAAGATCTTAACAAAGTCCGGAGTTAATCAGATTAACTCCGGTCAGCAATCGACTTATGATTTTTCGGGCTGGTCCAATATCTCAATTTAAAAAAAATATTTTCTTCTTCTGGAAGTCTCGTTTCATTAATAAATAACCTTAAATTAGCATGTGAAATAAGTTATAGATACAAACAATAGAAATAAATGGATTTATTAACAAAATTAAGAAAGGATCGATGTTTAATCGATTGTGAGCAATTGTCGACTCCGTCTCAGGAAATAATCGATTTGTTCATACAGTTGAAAAATTATTACAAGTATTATAAAAGGTTCTTGGAGCGATTATATTATTAATAGTCAGAGAAGGGTAAACGAGAAAGCATAACATTTACAAATAAAGTGTATTCAATAACTATTATCTAACAAAAGTGAATAAATTTTATAAAATAAGTAATATTGTTGATTTGTCAGACCAATACTGCAAGCGCTGAAGTCACTCAATGTAGTTGGCAATGCTCGGCATTTCTAAGATGGCCGCTCACAAATATGACGAGGTTATCTGCGATGTCGTCGTGTTAAAATCTCACAGCAAAATTACCTTCATGAATGTTTTAAATGTCCCCGAACTGGTGTAATCTGTCTAATATGTTGTTTGGTGTATTCTGGAATAGTGTTTAGTGATCACTGGTGTTAATTATGTTATATGTTTTTGGTGTTCACTTCGCTTTGTTCGCTATGCAAAAACGGTTATACTGTTGAAGAGTAAATTATCACAAATATGTAGTTTTACTGTTTTTACGCACTGGTATTGTGTAGTGTTGATGTTGTTTTCACTATTGTGGTTAAAGTTTTCAGTAGTTTTAGTTAGAAAAGTGTTTAATTTACGTAACTCTCGTTTCACTTAATTTTATTGGGTAACCTTAGTACACCATTTTTCTCGGTTTCAAGGAACGTAATATCACATAAACTGCTCAGCTTGATCATTAACAAAGAACTAACTAACTTCCTTCACGTTAGTCAAAATCTGGCCCAGTTAATCTTTGAAAAAGTATTGTTAAAATATTTCGATTTCCCATATACATGATACAAAAATACATTATATATGGAATTTATTTAATTTATTCATCACCTTCATGAATTATGAACCTTATCATTGGTTTAATTCTCTCATTCTCTTTAAATTGATATATTATAGTCCATATCTGTTGACATTTTTGTGGATATTACCAAATTTCTTTCTTTTTGGAAATCTAGGCTCAAAAACTGGTTTCCGCCTTCATATAATTTTTCTGCCATTTTAATTGTTATTAATACCATTATAATAAATTTCAAATAGTCATATTTCTCTTCCTTTCCTTAAATACATATAAATTAAACCTTTGAACTGGTTTTTTGTGTTAATCTCTGAATTTAACACTCCTCTTTAAAAATAATTAATTTATATATTTCAAAAATTTACAATATTTTAAAGTGTATTTCTATTTTATCATTTTAACTCATAGATTCATTCACAGTAGTTGTTAACTGATTTACCTTACCTAAATCTTACCAGTTTACAGGATTTATAAGTGAATTAACTGGTTTATATGGTTTCTGTGAATTCATTAAATGGTCTAGAGTTTAGAATTTTATTTTCTGGCTTTCTCAAATAAATTTAATCCTACTCCTCCTCTGACTTTAAACAGTTATTATGACATAAAAATAAAATGGTTTATAAACTTATTGTGATGTGTAACATCTAATTAATACTACTGTTATATGAAAATAATAATGAACATTACTTAGCATTCTGTACAATTGAACATACTGCTGACATTGTTTGAAAACATACATTTAACTCTTTTTTTAAATTAACACAGCATACCTACTGAAACATTATTAATGGTATGTATGGTGTTATTTGGCAAACATAATTTATTTTAAACACATATAAATCTTATTAACTAAGAACCCTTATAAACATACTAGCGAGTACCCGGCGTGCGTTGCAATGCCACTCAAAGAAAGAAAGTGTTTGTATATATATAATAATATATAAAGACTTCGTTCGCGTGGTCTTCAATTTAATGCGATAATATATTTAGAACAGAATCTATTCCATTGGGTTGCCACAGTAACCAGATCTAATAAGTTAGTTTTTTAAGACTCCAAAGGACCCCCCAGATGATCGTATCGAAAACAAAACACCTATCCTATGTTGGTTCTCCCGTTGCGTAAAATATTTGTGCCAAGTTTGGTTGAAATCGGTCCAGTGGTTTAGGAGGAGATGTGGAAGACCCCAAAGAACCCCCAAAAGAACCCCATCGAAAAAACACCTATCCTATGTTGGTTCTCCCTTTGCGTAAAATATTTTGTGCCAAGTTTGGTTGAAATCGGTCCAGTGGTTTAGGAGGAGATGTGGAAGACCCCAAAGGACCCCCCGAAGTATCATATCGAAAAAACACATATCCTATGTTGGTTCTCCCGTTGCGTAAAATATTTGTGCCAAGTTTGGTTGAAATCGGTCCAGTGGTTTAGGAGGAGATGTGAAAGACCCCAAAGAACCCCCAAAAGAACCCCATTGAAAAAACATCTATCCTATGTTGGTTCTCCCTTTGCGTAAAATATTTGTGCCAAGTTTGGTTGAAATCGGTCCAGTGGTTTAGGAGGAGATGTGAAAGACCCCAAAGGACCCCCAAAAGGACACCCCCGAAGGATCATATCGAAAAAACACATATCCTATTTTGGTTCTCCCGTTGCGTAAAATATTTGTGCCAAGTTTGGTTGAAATCGGTCCAGTGGTTTAGGAGGAGATGTGGAAGACCCCTAAGGACCCCCCAAAGGACCCCGTCGAAAAAAACACCTATCCTATGTTGGTTCTCCCGTTGCGTAAAATATTTGTGCCAAGTTTGGTTGAAATCGGTCCAGTGGTTTAGGAGAAGATGTGGAAGACCCCAAAGGACCCCCAAAGGACCCCATCGAAAAAACACCTACCCTATGTTGGTTCTCCCGTTGCATAAAATATTTGTGCCAAGTTTGGTTGAAATCGGTCCAGTGGTTTAGGAGGAGATGTGGAAGACCCCAAGAACCCCCCAAAGAGCCCCGTTGAAAAAAATTCATAAACCTTCGCGGGCGTGCGCACAACAACTCACCGAAGTTTCATCGCAATCGGATGAATGGTATAGGAACGCATACGGGACAAAGAAAGAAAGAAACAAACATTCATTTTTATAGATATAGATTGAGTTCATGGCTGTGAACAAATAGCCATTTTAAACATTTTAAACCTATGAATACTTAAATTAATTCCAGTCCTTTCTTGTCTAAACCATTATTATTTGTTATCCCCTTATTCAGTAAACATGTCCACCCATACTCTAGTTATTATCATTTCTACAAAATGTCTTGTAATAACAAATTGACATTAAAATAATAAAATATTGGAACTCTTCCATTTTATTATTTTATGATGATGTGTATTATTGAATATAAAAGTTGTTATATAGCATATTGGTAAGTCATAGTATCACTACAACTTTAAGTTTATTGTATTTCCAAAAACACTTGCACTAGTTCACTTTCACTGGTGGTTCTGATATTTTGAGTCTTATTATCTCAGACCAGACCTTTAGTCATCATGGACTGTTAAGACTTGTTTATTTTTTTTTATCACACAATAACTTCAGTTGGTTTACCTCTTATCACACTATACAACACTTTTGGTTTCTTAATAATTACATTTTTATAGGGTTTTGGGATGTTATACTTTCTTTAAATGTCTCTATGGGTTTGGGGTTGATGGTAGTTAATAATAGGTTTTATAATGGTGTTTCTTCCATACTATTTCTTCCTCTCTTCTTGTCTTCTTTCTTGTCTTCATTCTTGTCTTCATTCTTGTCTTTCTTCTGGTCTTCCTTCTTCTTGTCTTCACTCTTGGGTAAACCAAGGTACTTCGTGTTATCTTGACTGATGTTTGGTTTGGAGTATCTACTTTATTTTCTGATACTGACTTTGCTCTTCGTTAAAGGGTTCAGGGTATTGTTTACTTCCTGATAATAAACTCTACTCTTCCTTCTTCTTGTGTTTGGGGTATTTTGTTGTTTCACCACTCTTAAACTGATTCTTCCTTCTTTATTTTGTGTTAATCTAATTTGTTTACTGCTCCTAACTTCCTGGGTAAATTCATGATTTTATAATATGAGTTACCCTTAATTATTTCTTTGACTTTTTAATAGTGGTTTCTATTTTATTGTAGTTTATTCCTTTGAATTCATTAAATTTCATTCGATATTATATTAGTATATGTAATGTAATTATTGTTTATTATCTTATATGAATTAATAAGTAGTGGATTTTCTGTCACGCTACTATATATATATATATATATATATATATATATATATATATATATTGTTATGACGATCTACTTGGTCGTCGTAGGTACAGTGGAAAACAAAATACAAGACACCAATTAAGTTACTTATCACCAGCTTTAATTTTCACAGTTAAACAGTTCGTAATTAACAACACAGTCTCTTACAACAAATCAAATAAAAACTGTTCACACGCATTGAAATGTCAACTAATATAAAACAGAATTGTATTACAATTATACCGCCCGATTATAAAACACAACATTTCATTATTAACCACTTGAACGCACAGAGTAATATCGCCCGATAATAACTCGAACCGCACTGTAAATATATCACAACTATAACTGAAACTAAGGCCGCTGCCGCCTTGTATTTACACTCCCGCTCACAGACCAGAACATTCCAAACTACGCGTTATCTCTACCTACGACGTTATTAATTGCGGCCTTGACACAGTCCGCGCTGCTTCTAACACAGTCTAGCTAATGCGTCGAGAATTACGTACGTCACACAGATTTCGCTGGATTCATCTGGAACTTTCGATAAACACGTAGATTGTTCTGTGATGTCGTAATAATATATATGTGTATATAGGTATATATCCAGTAGACACTTCCGATATAAAAGTCACCAAGTGATAAAATTTACTATTCTGCACTAATACGTATTGTAATCGTATGTACAAACACTGCGCAGAACTATGTGATTGCAGCTCAATTGTTTTGTAATGTAGTCTGGAAATTTTTATACAGCTTCATATTCATCGGAAATTTTAGGAGATTTAAATTTCAGAAGCTATGTTAGTTTTCACTAAATAGTACTGGCCTATTGCGTCAATTTGTTTGCACCTAGCTATCTTCGCGGTAAATGACAGTCTGCACTTAGCGCAAAAATATTATTAAACAAAATTTGTGACTACCTTAATGTCTCTGGCCAGAACTTCATTTTCCACACTAAAGACAGTTGTTATTGCACAAAGATAGTCGTTTTCATATACAAATTAAAATATATTAATACATTTCCAAGTTTAATTCATTCCGAACTAGAAAAACCGGATCTGAAAATCTGTACGTACTTGCGTACTTACAAGAAGCTTAGTACTTGCTTCATACTCGGAACAGACCACATATGACAGGCAACCCTACCAAAATTTACACTCATTAGGCATTAAAAGAAGCCATTCTTATTTAAAATAATTGTATTGAATGCGCTAGTTTGTTGTTACACTTTGTAAAAAAACATTCATGTATAGAAAACAATCTTTTGCAAGACAGATAGGAAGAATCTCGTTGCTAAATCCCCAGACAACTTATAGATCTTTCTTATTCTCAAATAAAGTTCCAAGTTGTCAGCGTAATTTGTATCCCTTTCTATCAATTAGTAATGCGCCATCTGTCTGTCTGTCTATCCATCTCTCTCTCTCTCTCTCACTCTCTCTCTCTCTCTCTCTCTCTCTCTCTCTCTCTCTCTCTCTCTCTCTCCCCCTGTTTAGACTCTCTTATGCTCTCTCTTTGTGTGTGTGTGTATGTGTGTAATTATTTTCACTTTTATTACTATTCTTTATTTAGGAGCACAATATTAACTCAATCCAATGCCATTTTGAGCGTGACCTCTATTCTTAAACACAGACGTTCAAAGTGATATAATAATCTACAATAAAATACAATTACTCAGTTTTTTGGAAACTCTTAACAAAGTGATGTATACCTAATTTCTTGCTAACAGTCACAGTTTTCACGTCGATCGCCAAACGTTCCATGGTCTTCTGCGAGAGATATTAGATAAATATTTAAGCTCATAAGAATTTACCTTAACTTATTACATGCCCTTTAATAACGGGAGTTACATATGACTTACAGGATGTGCGATAAGTCTTTTTGTTATTTACTAAATTTATTACTAAAGACAGCGCCACAAAACTGCGGCAAGGTTCATATGTGTTACAAATAATGAAACAAAAGAAATAAGTAAAAATAAATTACTACAAAAATATAAGAAACAAATGAAAAAATTAAAATTACCATCGTCACATAAGCACGGAATAATTATTTAGGCCTGCATTAATATAATTGTATTAATAAATAATTACATATTATTCTATTACTCTTGTTCATAACCTGAAAAATTAAAATTGTTTTCTACATTTTGGATTCCAGCAAACATTTTTATTTTATTTCTACATGACCATATATGGAAAAATACGTGACATACATCACCAAGACGTCTCAAAAAACTGTAAAAAGCATGCTAAACGTCATGTTATTAGGAAAAATGCATATAAACGTTCTCTATTTCAACTATTACAATTGTAAAATCAAAACTGTGACTTGTAGACTTCGGTTAAAATAAAACTACAGATGCAATGATGTAGTATACGTTTTTCTCCGTTCGCTGATATTGGATTTTCCAAACAACAGAATTCATCAGTCAGCTTTGGATGACGAATACTCACTGTTACAGCGTTGATTTCACACTCTACTGTTGCGTGGCAAAAACACATCCAACACGTTGACATATATTACATTTCTGTCACCTAACTCTTCAACAGCGCCTCAAATGATTCTGGATCATTTGATTTAAGAATATCTCCTCACGTCCTCATAAATGTTATTACGAAAAGTGTGGAACAAAATCTAGTTTGCCATTTGCATTAGGCTCCCAAAATGGTCATTTACACGTCATGGTCATTTTACGTGTATATATTTGCTTTTCAAATGAAAATAGAAATTAATACGTTCAGGAGTTTTAAATGCTGGGGTAATAAGGTTACACTACACTTTACGCCAGAAAAAGGATTAACACTATATTTGGAGAATTAATGCTGTTACATAAAATAGTAACCATAGAACAGTGACATAATTTATTAACACTAAAAAAATAAACATTTAAAAATTGTATTAACACTTATATATATATATATATATATATATATATATTGTAACTCGCCGTTATTTATCGTCTATAAATCCCCACGTTTGTGTGTCAATTATGTAACTAACCGTTACTTGTTTGGTGTGTTTAACTGCCCCAAGTTGTTGATGTCAATTGTAATGCTTTTTGTTTAGATATTTTTTTTTTTGTTCTTCGAAAATAAATAATTATTATAAATTATTTTCAGGTGTTAAGCTCCAAATTGTTTTAAAATAAACAATTAAAAAATTAGGAAATAGTATTTCTCTTCCTTTTCTTGTATTTAATTGGACTTACCTAGTTATTTTCATTCAAATTAATTTTCGTGCCAAAAAATAGGGTTTGCCAACCTTTCTTCTCTGGTTATAAAAAAAAACTAACATTTGCTATACCACAAAATTGTTAATTATAAAAATAATAATTATCCATGCAAATTATGTAATTTGTAATCTACATGGTTAGAGTGTTTGTCACGAAAATGTGTGACGCAGAAATAGGACAACATCTATAAGCTACTAAGAAGCTCAAGGAAGGATTACAATAACCTTATTTTGTCTAACCATAGAAAAATAATTTTAAAATGAGCGTAAAGACAATAATTTTATTGTAAAGCACTAAGTTTTATATTTGTAAAAATTATTCAATCATTTCCTGGAATTTGTCCTGTATATATCAGTAAAAAAGTTGAATGTTTTTAGTTTTATTCAAAAGACTAAACATTTTTATTATTGTATTTTTATTTTTATAAAAGTAAAAGGATTTTTGTGTATAAAAGTAACCGTTACAGAAAATATCAATCACCATTTTGGATTGATTCTATCAATTTATGTTTACCACTTACTTTTACTTAGGATTGGATCTGCTAATTTTTAAACAGTCTCTCTTATACCAACATTTAATTACGACATAGATAATATATGTAAAATATTATATTTAATATATTATACGTAATATGGGAACTTACGTTTAATATTTAGGCCTATATACAAGAAGAAAATTCTTTATAGTGATTTTTAAACTGAAATTATTTAATTTTGAGAGAGAAAAATTAAGATCTTTGCATACTTTTAATACAGGAGCTTCAACGTTTGAGATAATTAGTGCTCGTCTATTTTATGTTATATTTTGATCAATATTTTTAGTATCATCTTCTAATTGAGTGCTTGTATGTAATTTACCTATATATAGATTTAGTAGAGTCTTATTAGTTGTATTAGAAATACTTTTATAATCCTTTGTAGAGTGCAGCAGGTAGTAACCCTTGTTATCAATGAAACAGTGGTGTCTGCACACACACGTGCGCGCACGCAAAGAGAACACAGAAAAACTGCTTTACTGCTACTTACGAATAAAGTTCATATACTGGTATCCACTAACGGACAGTTAACACCGTAGCTATCACAATATAATGGTTGGGTTAACACTTGACGCTATGCTACACTAAAAACCCATGTCAAAAAGACAGGTTCCGTTGGGTAATACATATCGAAAAATTGATTGGCAGCTCTTAATAAACCCTCTGCTTTGTTAGTACGTAATAAATTTCCTCTATACAAGCAAATGATAAAATGAATCTGAACTTCTATTTGCCTAAAATAATAGAAACCTTTCGAAACAAAGTAAATTGCCCGTGTTTGTAGGCAAGGCAAGAAATCGAAAACTACTTGATGCTAGGTGGTACTGCCGACCACACAAACATTAGATGCAAGTCTTGCTTAGACTGTGAAACCTTATTTGAATTTGTATAATTACTGTGATCTTTCTCTCTCCCTCTCTCCCCCTATCACTCTTTCACTCTTACTCCCAGAAACACGTGCGTACCCATACGATCGCATACAAACGCAAACTCGCACACAGTCTGATAGTATGTGATAATTAGTCTAAACAAAGAAACCGTTTTCTTTGTTAAATGGGTGTGTTTTCAGATGTTTGAAACACGTTCCCTAACACTAATTAAATTATTGTGTAAGAATCCGGCGACACAATTATTGAACAGCTCGTTATAGTTCCAAAGGACAATTACTGTTTAATACGTTCTATACATTGATAGCGAGACCGTTTCGTCTCTGCAAACGGAATCTGATAAGTGTAATCCAATATTCGGAGAGAGAACTAAATAAACTCTATAACATCTACATCGCTGAACTGTAATCAAGAATCTCACCTTTCTTAGCAACACGGTGACTGTAATAATTATTTTATTACATGTCCGTCTCTCGACTTACATTTTTTATTTTTATTTTTTTATTTTTACGTCGTGTAACAGTTATAAATTACAGTCATTATTAGATTCTTCAGCAAAAAAGAATCAATCATTTAAATAAGGCTGTAAGCGTGGCCCCCTTGCACCACCGCTTAAATCGCCCCTGTGTGCCACGCGCACATTACTCTATTAATCAACATTTAGTTTATAATATGTACACAAATGTGCTTCTCTGTAAATCTAAAGCAACTATACGAAAAAAGAATAATTGAAAGTTGTGCGAAAAGGACATGAAAAGAATCATATTTATTAAACAGAAAAACTATTTGTAAAGATATATATAAAATGCTGTCAGTTTAACACGGTGCCGATTTGATAGCAGTTATTGCTTCTCGATAGGAGGTAACGTCATTAAGACTGATAGCTGCGGCAGTTGCTATAGCATACCGATGAGGCAGGCAATCTGACAGACTCACATCGACATTACTAATGCAGATCACCTCACTACGTGTCTAGCTCAGGGACGCAGAAGAAACCAACGCTGAGAAATTCACTGTCTCATTTTAACTCTTTTTTTCTCCTTTGTTGGGTAATGTTTTATCAGTTGTCACATTCCCCGAGCTGTAGTAATTTTTTATCCTAAAATCAATAGTACTTTAGGGCGTCTTCTGAAGGTTCCGTTTTCTTCAAAAGCTGGTGATGATTAGGTATATTTGTAGCTTGTTTTCTGCTGCATTCGAAAAGCTGATTAAACGAGAAATTAAATCAGTCACTTATATTCCAAAGCTACAACATTTGTCTTTCTCTCATGGCACACATTTCATGTATAATTATTTTTAATGATTAATATCGACCCCACTCCCGATATCGAGGTCAAGGTATTTTAAATGTGAACTCACTACTTTGATATTTAATTTAGTTTCTGATTTAAATCTCCTTCGGTCCCTTTGTTTGGTAAATCTGTCAAGATAACTAAATATAATTAATTCACTACCGACTCGAAACACAAAGTTTTTACGGGTAAAGACGTAAAGGTTTTATCTTACAGCTTAAACCGGGTTTCGCTTTTAAAAAGCTTCTTCAGAGGCTGCCGTTGGGAGCACTATCCGTCATGTTGTTGGCGAAGGTATCGACTTTTGAAAGATCGAAATTATGTGTGTGGGGTGTGATATGTTCAAATAATGCGTCTGATATGAATTGTGTCTGTTCATTTAGGATGTCGTTTTTATGTGTTTTCGTGTGTTTGTCTATTTCTAATTGTTCTAGAGTGTATAGTTTTCGGCCTTTTGTGTGTATGTGCACAAATTGCACTTGCCCATATTCTTTTCTCTGAAAGAGATATTTTAATGTAAATCATTTGAAACAATATCCGTTTCTGGAAGCTGTAATAACATTTCCTACTTGGTATTAACAGTTAATCCATTGTCAGTCGCAAAACATGTCTTGCCATTTGCAAGTAGCAATTTAGAAATAGGGGCAATGATTCAATTTTTGTGGCCTTGGTGGTGTATTCATACTGAAGTTCTCGTCAGTTGACGGAAGTGTATGGTGACATAGGATTTTCACGCCGGTCATCGCAAAACGGTGAGATTTGTTGTTTGCAAATGGCCTCACAGATATCGATTGTTGATTACGAGCTGCGACGGTTACCAACTTTGCCAACTGACGACCACGTTAAACGCATTCGCCAATTGTTGCTTGCAAACAGGTAAATCAGAGTAGCGGCTGAATTGGATATGTCGCGTGGAAGTGTGCTCTACATCATCTCTGAGTGTCTGCAATAGCGAAAAATTTGCGCGCATCATTTGGCTCGCGTCACGAACCCTGTGACTTCTATGTATTTGGTGCTATGAAAGAGGCTCTTGCAAAGCGGCAATATAACATTACTGAAGCACTCCAAAATACAGAGTAGGAATGGTTATAGAATGTTGGGCGAGAATTTTTCAGCAATGGTATAGAGAAATTTGTATCACGCTACAATAAATGATTTAATAAGTTTTTGGAATTTTGTGAAAAAGTACATGTTTTGTATATAAACACATATTTGGTATATATACATGTTTGGTATCATCACATTAAAGAATTTTCGTAAACATTCCATGTGTTGTTTCCTTTTACGCTAGTCCAACTGGCCCTCGTATAAGGAGCGTTACTTAAACGTCCTATAGATTGCCATTGTTTTTGTTTCCACTGTCGACATCTTTTTTTAACCCATCACATCGAATTGAGATTATAGACAAAATTCTGTAATTTGTCTACCGAGTCCTTTATAAAAAGAATTATTCGCATTGAATAAAACGTTTAAATTCCAGTTTCTTCCTAGTTTAATTTCGGTTTATCTGAGGCATTGTTACAACTATTTTAAGAATGATCTAGCGCATTTACTAAAAAGCACATGGGATACGGAATATTTCAAACTAATTACTATTAGGTTTTTGAAGTCTTCTTCCGGTATGGACCGCGTCAAAAATGTCTTGTGACGCGTCAAAAAAGACATTTTTGACGCGGTCCAAACCGGAAGAAGACTTCAAAAACATAATGGACACCAGCCGCGGAAGCCTACGTGAGAACTAATTACTAATTCACTTACCTGTACCAACCTTACATGTAATTCAATTACTTATCCACCATCCTTGTAACCTTAGTATGTTTTTTACATTTTACAATTTGTTTATGAAGTATTGTCTTTTTTCCTTTTGAAAAGTTTTAAATCTATACAAATGTTAACGGAATGAATATTACAAAATATGACGAATGAATATGACGAGTAGAATTCATTCCGTTGTATATATGCTGATATCGGTGATAGGGAATCGGTGCCTTGAACATGTATATTACCTGTGTGTATGGTGTAATGCACCGTAAAATTCATGTCTCGTATGTAGGTCACAGTCGATATATCCTTTTAAATCAGTCACAATATGAAAACCACTGAGGCAAACTGCAATTAAAGTTTAATTGTATGCAGAATTACTCTGTGTGACAACTGCATACACAATTACTCTGTCTATGATTATTTTGTCCACTTTGGAGGGCCATTGTGTAACCAAATACTGCTACTACAGGTTTGGTAGGCCTACTAGTGATAGCTTTATAAATAATATATTGTTGAGAGTGGCGTGGATCGTAAAACTAAGCAGCGGAATAAATCATTAAACGTTAGAGAAATTGATATTCACAAATCTGATTATCACGTCTGTGTCGACTTTAAACGGTGCCAATGAATCAACAACAATGTTAGTGAGACAGTATCAGTTCTCAATTATACTTCTCAGTTACCTTGATTTTCTGTCTTTGAGTTAACAGCACTCAAGCTTGTTGACTGCTGCTGTCCACGCTTCTGAAAATTATGAGACCGTAGATTCTTTGTGGAATAATAGTAAGTCTCTTTCTTGACATCCTTAAACCCATTAGTTGTAATGGGACACTAAATTTTCTTTCATCCAGTCTCCTATATCCGTCATTGCTGCTTTTTTCAATATTTTGTCCTGTTCCGCAATTGCTGATCTCATTAACACTGAGTCTTCTTTTCCCTTCTAAAGGAATATTCTAACCAATGTATTCTTTATGCTTTTATTTATCTTTCATTTTAGTGTCTTCTCTATTTTCCAAATTATTATGTTTCGATTTTCATGTTTCCGGATTTTTATTTCCGATATTCTGATATTCATTCTGAACCTTACATATAATTTTTTTTGAAGGTTCACAGGCTTTTAATGTTTTTTTGGTAAAATAAATTGCCCTCGCCTCGTAAGTCATCATCTTACCTATATATCATTGTTATCAGTTGTAATAATACTACAATTTTGAAAACGTATAATTGTATCTAATATTAATACCAAAAATATTTACATAACTATATTGTAGGTTACTGCGAGTAAAGTGTACGGGGCGAATGTATTAATATTTACAATTCCAGCCATACAACGCATTCTTAAAATGCCTTATCACAGTATAGGAAAAAGTTCGGTTGATAAAAAAAAATAAAACAAATATAACGATCAAAACCACGTGCAATAAGAATTGGAGAGTGTAATTGCTTTTTAAGAAAAGTTTAAGGAACAGGGTGAAGTAAAAACGTCGCTTCCTAAGTTGTTATACATAACTATGCTTCTGTAAAGTGAACGATCATTCTAAATGCAGCAATGATGAAAGAAATAGAACCCAATGAAGTGTAGCTGTATAAAACGTTTCTTAGGATAACTTATTTTGACATTCTTGGATTTCGTTGTCCATGACGTGTCCGTTACTTAACTAAATATAATTAATTCACTACCGACTCGGAACACAAAGTTTTTTACGGGTAAAAACGTCAAAGTTTTACCTTACAGCCTGAACCGGTTTTCACTTTTAAAAAGGTTTTTGGCTGTCGCTTGTATAACAAACCTATTTAACAAGTAGTACTCTTTACGTATTTGAGCATGACAAAAATTATTAACAAGAGAGAGCTATAAATAATAAGCTTAGTAGATATTACATCATCATGATATGTCATCATGTCAAATGAAAGTCGATAAACCAAGCTTAATTAAATTTAGAAGGTTATAGCGATCTCAGATCTGGTGTGTGGTAGTGTATCTTCCGTAGGAAGACGGAGAGAGGCAAGAGCACTTGTCCAACCAAAAGAAATATTCCCGATGCTCCCGATAGCGTCTGTAAATATAGTTCGAAATGGAAAGACCGACTTAAAATGAAGCGAAGTGATAAGATTACCAAACTAACTCATAACCTTAATTATGTACAAATTCATTATCTTTGACAAAAGTGTCAATGATTATGAACATATTCTCATTAAACCAATAAGTAAAGATAAATGAAACGTTTATGACATACGAAATTTGATCAAAAAGTTTTTAAAATGTTTGTTTATTTGAAAAATTAAGCATCGCTTCATTTACACTTACAATTCCCCCTTCAACGTAGCGGTTATAACACAACTATGTTATCGGTTATTACGTTTTTTCAGACTTGAAAACAGTTCTCGAACGCACTTTTTTGTGTAACCTTCAGCTCCTTCAGGGACTTTCTTTTTAATTCTTAAAGAGTCGCGAAACCTTGTTCTTTCGTGTTCGGATCATTATTCGGACGAAGAAAGATCGTGTTAGAGCCGAGCGAATACAGCGGTTGCGGCGTCAGTAGGCCTACAATATTTTGTTTGCCTACAATTCCTGAAGAAGCAACTGATGTATTATCGGCGTGACTGCCCTTCCATTTCGCCGTTTCCTACGAACAGCTCTACACTTGTGTGACGTAAAATGCCAGAATAATGTTTTTTTTTTATTTACCATTGGTAAAAATTAATGGACAACAAAACTACACTCTTCATATGATTATCATAATCTTCAGTTTGTTCACGACAGTCTTTGAAGATTTCAACTGCTTATTCACGCATAACAGGCTTCCCAGAAGCCTTCTGCAATACTTTATCCATGACAGAACAGTTTATCTAATTTTTTACACAGAATTTACTTAATATTTTTCAATCTTGTATTGCAGAGTATTAAAAAAATCGCCAAGTACTCCGAAACATAACTTACTCAATTAGTTCTCAAATCTAAACGTTCGTCCAATAACGTAAAAATTTTATGCGATTGTGACTAAGATGGGTGCAAGTGTCACATATCAAAAATTTAATTGGACATTTATAGCGCACGAAATCCAAACATTGCACGAACGTTTTGATCAAACCTCGTAAACTACAGTCTTGTGACATGTGCGCATGTCGGTAAAAACAGCATGTTCCAGAGAAACAGCATTATACTCCTTCATGGACAAGTTACTAAGTTATTCTTAGTGTGCAGAATGGTAAGATAGTAAGTCAAAAAGTCATAGTGAGATGATACTTTATTGACATGAAATATTACAAATCAGAATTACAGAATCAAGTGGATATAATTCGATATTCAAGCGGGGTGAACTCTATGTGTACAGTGGAATTGTTTGTGTGACCTGGACTTGTACTACGCGGAAATTTGACGTCCGCAAAACTATAAGCTTTTCGAGAAATATATGATAACTGCACAGTGCGACCTGAAATGAATTGTGTAAATATGTAGTGCGCAATGTTACGTGCCCGTAGACTCGCTGTTGTGCGATTTCACATGTCCATATATTAACAGTCCAATTATTTTTTAATTACTTGGTAAATAGGCCTAAATTAATTACGGAGTAATAAAAACACAGCAATGTAGTGCAAATGTTATAACTTAAGTGAACTATTTGATTTTACTTGAATGTTTTAATACATATGAAAACCGTTAAGATGTATAAATATTTTTCATATTGTTGAAAGTGTGCCACACCTGTTATCCTTAACGTGATCAAATAATTTTTAATAATTCTTTGACAAGAGTAGGACTCCAGTCTGTGTCAGTCAATCAGAGTCTGTCAATTAGATCATCTCTGTTTCATCCAATCAGGTTTTTATTTTATGAGTTAGTCTCGTTTTGTGGCTCAGTAATTCGTTAGGCATCACGTGTCAGTAGGCGGCTGGAGCATACATCCACGTAACATTCAGAGGGACCAGCGACGACAAACACAAACACACACCATACAGCAACAAATGACGATCACCGGACTTACCTGAGAGACAAAAGCAATAAAGAAAACAGTCACGGTAATTGCAGCATTATCCATTCATTTCAGCATTATAAATTCACTGTATCCGCCATTAAACAAAATGTACGAGTACCCTGTACCTCGTAATTACAGAGAACCCAAAAAACGGGGTAATGAACGTAGATGGGAACTGTGAATAAATAAAATTCCCGACCATACTAAAAGAAAATACAACAAAGTTAAGTACACTATGGACACAATGATCTAAAGCAATAATGATAGTGATAATGATAGTTATAAGAACCGTAGTTGTAGAAGTGACGATGATTATAAGATGTATAGTGTCAACGCTGCGTACCGAACTCCAGCTGGAATGAGAGACACATTATTAAGCAATGATAGTGATGATAATGAAAATAATAGTAGGCCTATTTGTAAAGCTAAATATCGTAAATTATTCGCTAGAGTGAATGGCGTATAGGCCTATACTGAAATACTAATAGATACTGGTGCAGTGTTATCGGTCATAAGTCATAAGTTTTTATCTAAACACAAACAGATTAGGCCTATTACCAATACTGTTATTAAATAATCTAATATAGTTAACTAGTATACGTAACTACAAAACTACAAACCGCAGTAAATACTAAATAAAAATATAAATAAAGAAATTACCTTAACGTAACCAAAGACGGGTGGAGCTGGGCTTTTGTTGTCGTAGATAATTTAATTTATGATATCATCATTGGGATTGACCGACTACATTGTGACAAGGCTAAAATCAATTTGCTCAAACAAATAGTAGAGTGCAACCTAAAAAATAAAATGTATAATATTTTATTAACCATTAAATATGTATTACAACATTAAATATACCAATCTAAAAGATTAAATTAAACTAATCCATGGACGAGTATATTATAGATAAAACGAGATTATTTCAATAAGAACATCAAGAATCCAGACTGTGACAATAATAATAATGTGAATAATAATACCCTAACTAAACATCAGCAGTCGGTATTAGAGACAAATTACTGCACAAACATGGAAATATATTTAGTGGGACACTGTCTGTCACTAATGTTTATCAACATAAGATTATCGTCCTAGATAAGTCGAGTTTTGTCTGGAGAACTTGTCAGATCCTGATGCATTTCCAGCAACGTGTTGATCGTGAAATACATAGGATGTTATAACATAAAATGAAGTAGTTGACTCGATTTATAACATTTTGCACTACATGACCGCGTCGCATACTACTCCGTCATTATTTTATTAACGGAGCAATTAAAATAAAATTATTCTGTTAATATATGCACTGGTGAAAGCGCACAACCGCGAGTCGACGGGCACATAACATTGTGCACTATACATTGTACAATTCGTTTTTTCATCTCGCTTTATTCAGTTTAGCATATTTAGTGTAAAAGCCAGTAGATTTTCGGACGTCAAATTTAAAATTAGTGCAAGTTTTACGCACACAAATCCACTGTACAGAGATTTCACCCCGCCACATTATACCACATTAAGTAACCAACGACTGGCCGAGATTGTCAGTTTAAGTCTTACAGGGTGTTTAATAAAATGTCTATTTTTTGGTCGCTATAAAATTGTAAACTAACGTTTTTGCACGGTTCATGCAATTTGTATTGTTGCATTACTTAACAATAAATTGTACTTATTTCTGTCATGTAGCTTATGTGTTTACACTTGCAGGGAAGAGACGATGGAATTCAAGAACAGAATTACGAATGTAACCCTACATTTACAGCAAATAATTCGGATTATCAAGTAATATAATGTAACCACACTTACATAGCTTTCATAAACTTTACAAGGACTTTGGACTGCGTCGTGAAGAGACAACTGTGAGAAATTAAGGGCAACAAAGCATGATTTATCAGATCGATCTCGACAATAAACAAGGTATATTTTGTCAGCGTAAATAATAAAATACCTTATCTTGACCCATCTAATAAAAGTGTGAGACGAGTTTACTGTCTGCCGTTATAACCTTCAATATATATATAGATCAGTTACTAGCAACTAGACGAAATATTATAAACGCTTTTTATATTTACTTCCATATAAATAGTGTATACCATATACAGTATGATCTAATACGCAGGCGATATAACAATCATCAAAAATACGAAGCATAAATTACTAAGAGACTTATTCAAACTATAAGTAACCAACGTAGTTGAAAGTCTCATTCGAAGACAAAATTGTGGTACTCTTCGGAGTAGAAACTCTAGTATATAGTCTACACTTAGACGTTAGAATCCTCGAATACGCAGATTGTAAAATATACGAGTACAATAATGTAAACTTAAGCAAAGAACAGGTCAAAGAACTATATGATAAAAATGAAGAATTTTACATACATACATACATACATACTGCTAGCCGATACCTGAAAGTAAATAAGAAAGGGACAAAGGTAAAATTCTATATTTACAGTGAACAGTCATGCATGAGAGCAAAATTAGGTTTAGAAAAATAAATGAAGGATCTAAAGGAAGAGATGGTGTTTATAGAAATGGTTATACAATACAATACAAAGGATATGATAAAAAAATAAAGCTGCAAGGGGAGAGCTTCAAACATTCAACTTGGTTTGAAAGATTAAAAGGAACCGTCAGAAATAACACGAATATATGAAGAGGGACAAAAAACTAAGTTGCCACTGAAGACAAGACATAAAGCTGAAAGAAAACAAAACCTAAGCAAACAACGACAATGTTAAGTAAAATGCCTAATATACAAAGTAAAGTCAATAAAGAAGATAACGATTGTATTTCTATGTGTATACACACACATTGTCTACGCCTCACATACAATATGGTAACGTTTAACAATAGTAGGCAACGTAGGTATCGGTGAGATCACATACATACCCCAAGATCAACGGGCTCAGCTTTCCCATCATCAGTTTTCACAAGAATACTGAATTGAAAAATTTACATCGGTGTTAATTTGGAAACAACGGTTTGTGATACCGATCAGAAGTAATTGTTCATCAAGGTGGAGGAAAATAATTAATAAATAGAAAAACGATTTGCGGCAAAGGAATAACTATTATGGGCAGAAGTTTGACAGCTCTTGGTTTAGAGTTTCACTATTTTTATATACTATTTATCTTTAATCCACAGGATAATTCATCAAGGAATGGATAACTACGCCAAAGAACTTAAGGAAGAGGATAAACACCCTATCTCATTAAAATATCAGTATCCAACTGATGCACCCTGTTAAAGCAGAATATTTGTGCGCCATTCGAATAAGTTCCTTTGTAAGTACAGCCTCATCGGAAGGCAAATGAGTGTTCCTTAATGTTGAACAATTGTCCCTACATGTGATGAGACACCAGCTGGGAAACGCAATGTGTTACGGAAGTTAATGGGAAATTACTGCTTTAAAGATCGTCAGCATATCTTCATTGTCCCAAACTCTAAATAATGCCATATAAAACCTAAACCGAGGCAGATTAGAAAAAAGAAATTGTTTTGAAAGCAACGTGAATATAATTTTATATAATCCTATATTGTGCGCTGTAAAATATTACCCGACTAATTTGAACTGAGTTTCAGTAAAGTTATTCTCGGAAAAAGCGATTAATTATACTTGCCAAGAATATCAATTTCCGATTAAATATTTTACAATGCTTCTTAGAAAACTTTCGATAAAATTTGATATCAACCTCAAGAGTAATTATTATATAGCTATTGTAAATTTGCAGAGTTTAACAAATGTGACACATTTCTCAAATAACGAACATAATAATTGATATAGTTAATCGTCTGGTAATGATGAGAATATTCGGTTCTTATAAGGGAAGGTAATGTGAACTGGACGTCTGAAGGTTACGTCTGGGCAACTATGGAGATATAGTGTTTGACAGTAATGTCAAGACTACTAGATTGAATAGTAGGCCTACAGTTACATAGACCGCGATATTGTTAATTAGTAACTAGAATTAATTAATATTGATAACTAGTAAACTAGAATTAATTAAAGCAAAACAAGCTTAAAGCAACATTGTAACTTTCTTTCCTTCATCAACCATCCGAAAGATTTCACTACACAACACGCTTAGAGTTTGTGGTTTTTCATAGGCTTTATTATATTTGGATACATCAGTTTCATGTATATAAATTTTTAACTTTTTTTATTAATATACTCCAAACACCCTGTACCGTTTTGATGTAGAGTTTACGTCTTTTTTATAAGTTATACGGAATCATTCACCGCTTATTCTTTACCTCGCTAGAACACTTGGTACGCCATTGTATTTTCATCTTTAATCATTTTTTTAATACTTCAATATGTCAATCTTCTCTCAGTCATCATCTACCTCTTTTTGTGTTCTAGGTTTCAACGTGTTTCCAATTGTTAATTCTTTTTGCTTACTCCACCAATGTAAGTGTTTTTTTCTTAAATATGGTCCCTTATGTCTAAGGTTTTCCGGTCCTGCAAGGTGACTCCTTTTAAGCGTATTTTTCGTAAACATTTTATTTTTAGTGCATCGTATTTTAATCTTAATCTCCTTTTATAACACTCAAGATACGCATAATGTGTCTTATTATGTCTTATGTCTTATTTTTTCTGTTGACTGCTATTTCTCTGTTGACTGTAAATGTTGTCTTGATAGCCTAAAGTTTTTTGTAGTTACATTAATTTGTTTATTTACATTGTAACTTTCATTACACTGCTTCTATTATGTCTCGTTATAGGAAATGATTGATTTGTCGCTCTCAACATGTCTGTGTTTTTAATTCTTTTTGTTTGTACCATCACTTTTCACAGAATTATTCCAAAATCTAATTTGAAAGCAGATTGTTTTGCAAATCTTCTTTCTTTTCTACTATCATAACTACGCAGTTTTCAAATATAGATTCCGACATTATTTTTTCTTGCAACCCCAATATCCTAATAGTTATTTCCTAAGCTTAAGTGCTCACTCGTTCATAATCGCATTCACAAAATACGTTTAACAAAATGTCGTATTTTAATTCTCTTATGAAAATACAAAGTATCTGTAAGGCACGTATTTATAAGTAATACAGTCACTCAGTCACTAAAGTTATTAAATCCGGATGAAAAGAAATAAATATCTTAAAAACTTTGCGTCAATTAGAACTAACCGCCCTCTAATGGCTTGTGTAGATAATTCATAATAAGCCAGGAGACTGGCTGCAGAAGTCTTTAATGTTTTGTTTGACTTTCCAAGGTCACCTATACTCGTGAAAACAGCAGATCATTCTACACTAATCCACTACGGTGCAATCTTGATCAGTCTACGATGTTCTGTAACTCACCATTCCATTAATGGTTTGTACGGTTAGATGGCTATCTGATTACTGTTCAGTACTACGTGTTTTTACCAGTTGCGTCCGTTTAGTATGTGGTTGCGACGTTTGTATCATTGAGTACGCCGGAGTGCAGTGTGTCTCCCGTTTTGTTTAAACTGTATCTGGTTGATATTATCAAAATACAAAAATCCAGAGTGGCTAGAGGAAACAAGGAAACAAGTTTCAACGCAAGTAAGTAAGATATATATTATCATTTCCTAATAACCGTAAGTTTCTCACCCATATACACGCAATGATAGCACCGAATCTTATAAAACGTCAGGTGTAACTCAACGTTCTTATTATGTTGTAACATTCAGTCTAGTACTGAGCGGTCTGGTGTGGAGACAAAGTAAGCGGGAAGCCGCTTGAATTATAAATTGTAGTGATGAGAAAGGAGCAATTAATTTGTTTTGTCTTACTCAGTTTCACAAATACCACCTTGCATTCTAGCTTGGTTCTGAATCCACATAATTGTTATATCGCTTTTCCTTGTTTTGTTCGTAGTTTAGTCTCAATTTTTACGATTTTTCTCTAATTATTTGCACTTGTTTTACGATTTTTGTGTCCAATGTTTACGTCTCCGACTTACAGGTCACTAACCAAGCAAGAACTTGTTCAAATGTTTCTTCTTTAAAACACAAAATTAACAGTTTGTTACCTTTATATTATTCCACACCTTTACCAAGGCAATTCACCGAAACGTTATTCAATTGGAAATTTCTGTTTTTATATAACTACTGCTTGTTATAGCAATCATTATTTTAAAATACTGTTACGATCGACTTGATCGTCGTATAGTACAGTGGAAAACAATATACAAGACACCAATTAAGTCACTGATCACCAACTTTAATTATCACAATTAAACAGTCCGTAATCAACAAGATAGTCTGTTACAACAAATCAAATAAAAATTGTTCACTGGTAATAATTATGCCAAATAATACAGTCTCGCACAATTATAAAACACATAACACTTCGCCACAATACCTCGAACCACACTGGAATAAATCGCCACTCAAACTGACTAAGCGTCGGTGAAGTCTTGTATTTATACCCCGCTGAGAAACCAGAATATTACATAATACGCGTCTACTAGAGCGTAATTGATTGAGACCTTGAACACGGCGCGCGCGGACCGGCATGATATGGGAAAGTCTCGATTACGGACAAGTTTACACGTGTCACGTAATTGTCCTTCATCTCAAAGTAGCAGCAATATGTACGTGCACACACACTACAGCCAGGCTCCGCTGGAATAACCGAGAAACACGTAGCGCGTTCAGTAATGTAGCGACAATACAGAAATAAACTTGCCTGTTACAACTTTCTCTATCTGTCAGAGTACCTGTTATAACGGAATAAGGGTTGAGAGATCTTCGAAGGCTAGTACCTTTACTCCGGGTCGTCATAAGTTTCCATAGTTGGATCGCAGACTTAGCCACTCCTCAGCCAAACCTGGACTGCCTGTTATAGAGCCTTAGGAGAGAGGTGACTCTGTTGCCGCAGCATAGTACGTAAGATTGATAAACTGGGAATAGTACTAAGTACAGGCATGTAGGGGAAACAGCCTTGATCGGCGTGCAAGATATGCAGCAATAAATTCTTGACTCACCCAATTGTAATACAGCAAACTACGTAATGGAGGGAACCTTATATCACTTCTTGAATTCTGATATGAACAAGTATGTCTATAACAGTTGCAACACGTCAGGATGAAAAATTGAAACTAAGAATAGGAAGATAACGAAACTGAGAGTGCAACAGGCAACTGCGCTTGGTAATAAAGTCACATTGTTCCCGACTTCAATACTTTGGTTGCCTATAGCACTTCGATGGCCTTATTTTGCAATTTTACTTTTTTATTTTAACACAGTAGATGTCATAACTTTCTAAGCTCTTTACGTTAATTCTCTCGCCTTTAAGGAATTCTAAAAACTTTAGCAATTAAGAAACGATATTGACAGCCACACGCCTGCAAAGTTAGAAAAACATTTTCTCTAACTCTTTTGGAAGAATTTCACAAAATTAATCAAAAGTGAATTAGTATTTTGCACACAAATCTACAACTTTAGCAGTGATCTGATGTCGTGTCTTATAGTCTTAAATATAACTTTCCATTATTTGTTCGTAAATTTTTGTGGTAGTCAAAAATGTTGATAACCACATTTATTTTCAGTTGACAACTAACAACTACATTTTAGTGTTATCGTTTCGCTTATTCTACGTTTTGACACCATCATTGGTAAAGCTGGTAACAGTGAGAGTCACCGTTGAAAATTCTTAACTTTACCAGTAAGGATACATCAACAATTATGGGTGTCAGCTTTTGAAACTGTGGTCATTACTTTCGTTGTTTCTATATTCAGCTAAACAAACCTTAAACTAACGGCTCTCTTAATGGACTTATTTACATTCAGCTTGACATAATAAGGCTGATTTAAGAATTATTCGCATTATGAAACTTCGGTGTCTTCTTCTCCTTTCCTTAGTTTTGTTAAAGGAAACTTGCTACTGTCATTTCTTTTCTGAAATCTCGACCTCCTTCATTACTTCCTTTGATAAAAGTTCTTAACGTGTATTTCTCTACCAACATACGATAGAAGAAGTTTCTCTTGTAGTTTTTCTACTACGTTTTCCCGTACAATCCTCACAGGAACATGACTTTTCAGATTCTGCCAGTTTTTTAAGATTGGCATATTGTTGTAAATACTAGTCTTTTCATTGACTTATTAGTAGTTGCATCACATATCTCTCTCGCTCTCTCTCTCTCTCTCTCTCTCTCTCTCTCTCTCTCTCTCTCTCTCTCTCTCTCTCTCTCTCTCTCTCTCTCTCTCTCTCTCTCTCTCTCTCTCTCTCTCTCTCTCTCTCTCTCTCTGTCATATTTGTTACTCACTTATCACCTGTAACTTACACATGATTTTCTTTATAATTAATTTCCACGATATGAATCTTTATTCTTTTGTTTGTAATAGGTTATATTTCTGTCCATATGTTACAACGTTTTTATTTTTAACGTATTTGATAAACTTTCCTTCGTACCTTAACTAATAATACACTTATCAGCAACATGTGCAGACATTTAGTTGCTTGTTTCCGCATAGCTACTCCGTTCTAAAACACCTTTGCAACATATGTTGCTTTGTCAAGTAATAGAGTGTACATACTATAATTTATAATTCTTACTTTAACTTTAACATCTATCTTTCTTATAAAATTTGATTCTTTTATAAAATTATTATCATACTGGAAAACATTAAGCACTTAATGTAGTGACAAATTGTGCTACAATACAACGAAGAATGGCGAGATGCGTGCTGAGCAGGCAGTAAGTGCTCTGTACCAGACGAAATATTAACTATCTAGAACCGAGGAATATACAAACACAGTTACAGATAAGATGCAAAGAAGCAAGACGTAGCAAAGCCGAGTTGACGGACAGTCAGTCTAACAAAGTAATACTATTGTTAGGGAAACGGGAAAAAGAATTTAGAGGCCCCACTGAAGAAACGATTTCATAGGAACGGTAACGTGGAAGTCAATGGATTGGGTTGGTTAGGGGGAATATTTATGGAAAAAAATTGCGTACACTAAGCTTAATACTTGATAATGGCGAGTGTATACAGCAGATTATTTACTGAATACTGACGACTTTGATGGGTGAACACGGGGTTGTGTGTTTTATGAGGAATAGCTGTTGGATTTGATATGGAATAAAGCTTGTGTTCCAGTCATTCTTTGCATTTTATTTTCCATGTCTTAGCTCACACCGCTACTAGTATATTCCAGTACTATTAAAAACACACTGTTAAGTTGGAGGTAAAATCTAGGTGCGTATTTAGTTTTAGTTCGACGTCGCGTGTACCTGCAGTAAGCACTGAACAAAACAACAGTCTGACCGCTACCGCTGTTGCGCTTCTCAAGGCTTGATCTGGTTGCTTGTCTTATATCAGTTTAACGTAACAAGAACGAGTTCCAAATCTCTAGCTCTTGTGGGCTGATGATCTGTATCCTCTACTTTCAAGTAGGTCGCTAGCTTCACTCAAAGAACCTATAAATTTGTACTCTAAGTGATTGTTCCGCTGTCAAATATATGAACGTTTATATACAGTTAAAGTAAATTAATACCGTTATCAAAACATGTCGCACTGTTTACTACAAGTCGCCAATTAGAACGGTCGAACCTAATAAGCCAGCAGAGGAGAAACAAAAGTTGTGATATTAAAGAGAACAGTAGATACGAAATATGCAGTATTTTAGTATGAAAATAATACGTTGAGTGTAGGAACTCCGACTTAATATCGCATCATCGTGTACGTCGCGTACGTGTAAGAAAACTAACCCCATAACGACCTTTAACAAGAAGAGAAAATATAACTTATGTAATGTTATCCATAATGAAATGGTTATTGTCGTAAATTTAATCATATAAAGTTTTAGCTATGTGCCTGTGTAGTTCTCCGGTTAAACATGTGACAAGGTCGAGACAAGTTCAGACTGATTATATGATAATAGTAATGGAAGCTGATTGGGAAAATAATGAAGGCCTTCTTATTCGCATTTTATGGCCGATAATGATAAAACAAGCGTCATGAATGTAAAAAGTATTAACTGTTATTGACAAGGCAGTGGCCGCTTGACTACAAAAATAAGTTAGGCAAGTGCAAATAGTATAGGCCTAGTTGTAATTACTGTGTAATTTAGAAGGAACAAACCCATTGGCGTCGATCTCTGTTATCAAACTTCGTATTCAAGGGTTCAAGGATATTATCACTACGGTGGCGTCTACATTGTACTAGGAACTTCTAATTGTAGCAATATAATTTGAAGTGATGGAGAACTTAGTCTTGTACAACTCAAAAGAAACTTTGTTCTCATCTTAACCCGTACGAAATGCTTCTTGTTTCAACACATCGTGTTCGTGTATTTTTTAAAAGAAATACGTTTTACAATAATTTATTACTATGTTTTAACAATTAACAATATTTTAGAATTAACAATAGCAGCAGCACCGTCAGCAAAATTAACCAAAACACCTCTACATCAATAACAGAAACAATGATCAGAATAACAACAACATTGACTTGAAGTATAATGTTTGTTCTTTTGGATGATGATTTATAGTCAATATAACGACATTAGCACCAAAACATTAAAAATAAAGACTAACAACAAAACAAATAATATTAGTGTTAATAATAAAGAGAAATAAAATACAAAAGAGACGAGAAAAGTCACTTTTAGGCAACGCTTTAATAATTGCTTTCATTTTTGTTACTAAGATATTATTAATAATATCAAAAGTAACGAAAAAAGTTTCAGTAATAATAATAATAATGTTTTACTTAGGGAGAAAATGGTTTATGCACCTTCAGGATAATTTTTCTACCCTAATGTGTAGGATTCTTACCCTCTAAAAAAAACCACCTCATCAAAGGCATAAAAACCCACCTCGGGAGCCACTTTCACATTACTTTGGAGCGGTGCCTATTGAGCTGTAACTCAGCTCTTCCTCAGCTCATTTTACTGAATGTCACGCCAAATTAGGTGCTGCTTAGTGTTCTTCTATTGACGTTGTATGATCCTCACAAATGTTTTTACCTGGTTCCAACTGTTTCTGTCGGATAACATGGTCCGCACAGTGATGTCTAGTGTCATCAGACCAACCTCCAATTCAAGTCTCTGTTTTCCACTATCCGCCTAACACAAAAAAAGTATGTCGGGCTCCCCGCTTTGCCCATCCCAATTAGATAATCACGAAACCACCAGCGTCCTGTGGGAAATCGTGTGAGGTAATCAGTCACTGTTCCAGCGCTCCTGCCAACAGCGGATAATTATGTTCCTAGCTACGATTCTCGCCGAATCTCCCCGTACCTCCACCTTGAATTGTAAAATTACCTTCTTTTTCTCATAAGTCACAAGGACAATACCCACCGCTACCGAAACCATGCCGCCGCTTCGATAGGACCATGCTACTTTAAAGAATTCTCTTTGCTGCATAGAGGCCATCTGTTTCCTGAATGTTTCTTTCTTCAGTGCATCAGCCCACACCTCACAATCATACAGGAGTATGCACGATCGCCATTAGGAACGTTCTCCTGCTAGGTGAAAGTCCGCCCAATTTGGCCGTAAGCTGCTGAGGTACATTAATAATAAAAATAACTAACAGAAGAAAATGATGAAAGAAAAATGTGATGAAAGAAATCTTTTTTATTGCATTCCTATGAAATAAGCTTAGCGTTTTCTTGTCTAAGGCAATGATCCCGAGTTGGTTAAAACTTCTTCAACCAGATGGTTTGCGTGATTTACGGTAGTCTGTCAAGGATATATTTCCTAAGAATAACTGGATATTTACAGCCATTTTAATGGCACCTGTTTTTCATTTATTTAGTAAAAAATAAATATTTATCGAGGAGGATACAGAATTAAAGAAGTTTAGAAGACAGTAGTAGTAATGAAGTAACGTATTGTAAAAATAACCAATTTATTTATTTGTTCTTAAAAGCAAAATAAGATATAATGATATAACATTTCTATAAGTATTTTATTCATATGGCCCGTGTCTAATGAAGCAGAATTTTTCAGTTTCTATGACCACATGTTAGCTAAAGATTCGTAGATCGTCTACTCTGCTTCTGCTAACATAATCACTGATATATGCTACCGAAATGTTTAAAAAGGTTAATTTTTTAATGATTTGACGGCTAACTTGCTAACAATAACAGATTATTATATTTATTTCTGCCATATAAAACTAACTTGTTATTTCTGCCTGCAAAAGCAGCCTGCCTTGTAATCAGCATCTTCTTTTCATCTGCCTTGTGTTGTTGCTTCCAACTTCTAGTCTTTTAGTCATCTTTAGAAATTATATTAGATGCATATTAAGATTTGATGTGTAGAGCTTTTGAACCCTAGGCGCTTATCTTGTCCTGTTATTGAATAATACAACAAAGTTAATTACACCAACATCCAGTCAGATACAATGGAGACGACAAAGGTATACACCATCTCATACAGGAGCCGATAACAACCGCTTTGCACCGTCCGAATAGTAATAAGCTACAGTTTGTCCTTGGCAAGATCGAGTCAACTACAGGAGGGCACTTTTCATTTTCATTCTTCTTATTCTTCTTCTTTCTCGACTTCTTCCTCTACGTTATATTATTATTATTATTATTATTATTATTATTATTATTATTATTTTATAATAATAATATTTTATAATAATAATTATTATTATATAGTAGTAGTAGTAGTAGTAGTAGTAGTAGTAGTAGTAGTAGTAGTAGTAGTAGTAGCAGTAGTAGTATTAGTACTAGTAGTAGTAGTAGCCGTAGTAGTAGTAGTAGTAGTAGTAGTACCACGATAGGTTTTGACAAATATAAAGGGACTGCGGTTACTGTTACCTTGAAAGCAGTGGAACAGTCCACATGGAGAGGAATCGCATCAGTGGAAGATGCCAAGTGCAACAATTTGGGGGATTATGCACTCCAACACAACTGCCTGGGCGCTGCTAATTTTAATCGCTCGTTTGTATGTTTAATGTATTTTAGTGTTTTAACAGTTTCATTTTATTCTCAGTTCAGTTTGGTCCGTGTGTTTTTATTGTATGTTGTGTGACCGACTTTACCTTGTGATACAAAATGTCTGTAAACTCGAAAATCGAGAAAACCAGGTTTAATTTTGCGCAGTCAGGTTATATATTGACCGAGTTGCAAAGTTTTTTAACGTAAAGCTAAAGATAGGATTAGTGTTCTATTAAGCAAAGAGAAAGGACGTGTGTAGAAGCAACAGGTATTTCTAAGAACACATAGGCCTATTACAAAATACGAAAAGAATCGGATGCAGTTTTAGAAATTCAAAAACCAACAGTGAACAATTTTTATATCACCAATAAAGAACTTCCTATGGTAAAAAAGCTTAGAATAAAATGCAAGAAAGCGGGGTGACGTTTAACGGCAGCGAGAATCCAACGTGGTATATAATGCAAACACACACACACACACACACACACACAATACGGACGCACGCTTACATAACGAGGTTGAAAAGCATCGCGATTCGTAAGACGTTTTTCTATTCTTGTTAATTTATGTTATAAGTGTTTCCAATTTAGAAGATCCGCTTTCCTTGCAATAATCAGTCAATACCTCAACAGTTCTAATTGTTATTACCAAACTAATTTTAGTAATGATATAAAATATTTTCATAAGATGATTCCATATTTGTGAGAAAGGCAGTGCATAGATGTTTTGGGAATGTAAGTAGCGCATAGTCTACATGACGGGGAAAGCTCTAGTAGTAGTAGTAGTAGTAGTAGTAGTAGTAGTAGTAGTAGTAGTAGTAGTAGTAGTAGTAGTAGTAGTAGTAGTAGTAGTAGTAGTGGTAGTAGTGGTAGCAGCAGCAGCAACAGCAGTAGTAGTATTGGTATTATTATTATTATTATTATTATTATTATTAGTAGTAGTAGTAGTAGTAGTAGTAGTAGTAGTAGTAGTAGTACTACTACTACTAGTATTTTCTGTTAGTTACTTGAGGGACAGGGAGCTCCGGTACGACACAGCAGATGGGCCACGCAGCAGAGAGATAACAGGAGGCGTAGCTCAAGGCTCTATCTTCGGCCCCGACCTGTGGAATGCCTTCTATGATGAAATCCTCCGGATGGAGATGCCAGATAATACCTTTCTGGTAGCATATGCTGATGACGTGGCTGCCGTGATCACCGCGAGAGACGCAGAGGAGGCGCAGCGCATGCTGAACCAGGTCATGCGCAGGGTCCGCATCTGGATGGACGAACACGATCTGAGCCTTGCGACGGAGAAGACAGAGATTGTGCTGCTCACTCGACGACGTATACCCACAATCACACAGTTCGTGGTGGGGGAAAAGGCGATAATATCAAAGCCAGCGGTGAAGTATCTAGGGGTGCACCTGGATACTAAGCTTTCCTACTGGGAGCAAATTCGATGTTCCTCGGAGAAAGCCGCTAAGGTCGTTGCCGTGCTAAGCAGACTAATGGCAAATGTCGGAGGCCCAGCTGCAGGAAGACGGCGACTGCTGATGTCGGTGACCAACATGATTCTCCTCTACGGATGCGAGGTCTGGGCCGACGCACTGAAGCAAGAAAAATACCGCAAGCAGATGGCCGTGGTACAACGAAGAGGAGCACTTCGGATTGCAAGCTCCTACAGAACGGTGTCGGAACCAGCAGTGTTGGTCGTCGCTGGAGTAATGCCAATAGATCTGATGGCTGAGGAGAGAAGGAGGGTCTACACAACCAAGGAAGACTTGGGGTTTGTAGAAGCAAGATCAGTGGCCAGGGCACACTCCATGCGGAGCTGGCAACTACGATGGGAGCAGGAGAGTCGAGCTAGGTGGACGGCGAGGCTGATTGGGAACCTCCCTGAATGGGTGGACAGAACGCACGGCGAGGTAGATTATTACCTTACTCAATTCCTGACAGGGCATGGTTATTTCTGTGCATACCTGCGAAGGATGGGTAAGATGGAGGATCCGTCGTGCGTGTATGGCGACTCAGACTCTGATGACGCTCATCATACTTTTTTCGAGTGTCAACGGTGGGTGCTGGAGAGGCGAGGACTCGAATCGGAGATTGGCCCCATGACGCCTGATAACATCATAGGCGTCATGCTCAACAGCAAAGAGAACTGGGACATGGTTGTGACCTTCGTGAGGATGGTCCTGCGGCAAAAGAAGCCTGAACTGGACCGTCTCACAGGTTGATGATATAGATAAAGCTGTAGAAGCCTAGTAGGCGCAATACGAGGTGCCACCCTGAAGCCATACGAATAGTTGTTCCAGGGGGGGGGTTCCCTGCCTGTAAAGTGGAGGTTTTTTAGTGGGTGCGAGTCCCACACACCGGGAGACCAGTCGGGTGTCTCCTGATGGTGCATAATGCATTTTTCCTCCCTCGCAAAAAAAAAACAAAAAACTAGTATTTCCTGTTAGCCTACGGTTTACATCACTTCCATAAACAAGCAGGACACTCTACGATTCCACACACTACGTGTTTCTCATTCGCCATTCAGTTCACGGTCCTTATTCTATTAATAACTTCTGTTTTCGGGGAGTGCCTCAAAAATACTCAGTTTGATATTTTCCCTTTCATTAACATTAAATATTCCATTCCTTTAAACATAATTACTTTCATTATTTCGTAACATTTAACATTTCTAATTACATTTTGTTAGCTGTATGTAGCTAAACGTCTGGGCTGAAGAAGCTTCAGAATTAGACAACGGACTTCTTACCAGGAAAACAAAACAAATAAGTAGACAGTGTGAGACAGTAGGCGTCCCTTTCGATTCTCCCCCAGCTGGCATGCAACAGTCCTGACTGTTTATTCCTAGTGTGCGCTACGCCTAACCTAACGGCAGATGTAGGTTAAAGGTTCATGACATTAATTTTACAAAGCCATGCACTATTACGTCAGTAATACTGAGTGACCTCAATATCCTTGTAAAATGAATTGTGGTATTGTAGTTATGATGTTAGCCGTATATTTCCTGTAAGAGTTAGTCATATAATAGAAACAATTAAAGCAAGCATCTACCTTGCGACCGTTTGTGTCAACAACACGTGTTCGAGTTGTGTTTGGTGGTTACAGCTGTCACACCCCACACGTTCACTTAATCCCTGCTGTAGTATTACAAGTAATTCCTCTTTGTAGGTCAAACTGGAAACATTTATAAGTTAATTAATATTATTATGTATGTTTTTGCTCGACTCTTTGGCATTTAACTGTCTATTTGTCATCTGTATTTCTAGGTAGTGTCTCAAAATATCTTGTGAACGCATCAAACGATCTTTCTAAAACTTATCATGCATGTAAAGGAGTCACAAATTTTATGGGAAAAACTTTTGAAAAATATCACAAAAGTCCATTCGTAGCATCCAATGAAAGAGAATTTTTTTAAAAGTTGAATATAGTCTTCATATTTGGAAATTTAGAAACTTTATGACCTTCAGCCCAAAAAGGGATCATATTTTAGTATGTTATAATATCCCGTGTAGGGTATAATCAGACTAAAAGGAGTCTTCATATACCCTATCTAATAGGAGTCTTCTGATTTGGTTTTAACCCAAATCAGAATGTAATATTTACTTTAAAACAATTTTAAATTTAGTAACACTACGTCTAAAAGATAGCCAATTTAAATAATTACAAAAATTTATGTCGGTCATCAAACTATGAAAAACTTTATTTAAAATACTAACTTTATATTTTAATAATTTGACAAAATGAATGCATATCTGTTAATACCCTTTGAAAATCTGGTTAGCGGTAGGCTTGTAGACGTCTTTAGGAATATACATAAATATAGGGGTCTATGTTTACGTATGGTTACCTCTTCGTTGTGTTTCACAGCGATTAACACTAAGAATCATAAATATAAAGAAAGTATTATTGCTTTAAAAAAATAAAATTAATATTCAAAATGACTTTATCTAATACTAATTGCATTTTGCTTAAAATAATGAATGAGTTTCCCAGCTCAGGGAGCTTACTACATAATACTAACTATATTTGGCTAGAACAGAGAGTACATGTAATTTTACGTAAAGTGAAACAGAGTTCAAATAAACAACGATATGATTTTATAAAACTGACGTTCCTTACAGATGTTTACAGCAGTACAGGGTGAGTAAATCAAGAATGTAAAGAAGAAAGATACAAGCCAAAGAATGAAGAAAGCTAACATCATGTTAAATTAAGCGGTTTACATAATGTGAGAGAGAATGCTACGACATAATGAAAGAACCCAAATTATTTAATTCAAATGCAAGTTAAAATTAAAGGAGTAAAGTGAGCCAAAAGTCTTTGAGAGAATGCAAGGAAACAGTCTATTGTAAAAATACAATAACGCAAAGCTCAATGAGTGGGAGGGACATTTGGGTGATCAAGGAACAGCTAAACCCTAAATGGCAACACTGTCTAGACTTACAGCAATAGATAGGATACCCATACATAAATCGTCCTGCAATCACACAATTTAATTTTGTCCTCACAAGTGCGATCGATGGTTGTTTAATGACTCAAGCGTACTAGACGGAGGCGTTTTAATTTTACAAACAATGACAGTAATGGTACAAGTAAAAATACAAACATTAATATTAAAACGAGTTGTAGATGGAGTTGATTAGATGAACTTCATGAAATCTTTCATGATCAAGTTAAGAGAAGCCTAAATGAATAATTACATATACGTGTTTTTCATACAAACACGAATTATATCCAAATTAAAAGCAGTGTTTTATGTCAAATCCTATCTCCCTATGCTCATTAACTATTATTTATTAAACATGCTTTTTACCCTTCTATATATTCTTTTTAACACAAACAGATAACTATAACTATTACTTAACTATTATTTTCGTATTTTAACACGTGAACTTTAATTCTACCTATTCCATTTGTGTAGGCCTATTATGCATTAGTTTATTCACAGTTTGCATTCATCATTTTTTACTCAAGCATTAATTATTTATCATTCTACACATTATTACTACTGCTGACTTTCAGTTAGTATATTTTTCTTGGTTCTGTTATCCACTTTAATATTATATTATTCACTGTTTTTCTTTCTTTTCTTCACTTGGATCTAACCACACCACTCACCTCATCATTAACATTGGGTATTTATTATGTAAGGGGTTTATTCCCTTTATATTCTAATAACAATATTATTTAACATTAGATAATTTACATTTATGTCTTGGTAGTCTTACATGGGACTACTCACACTAATAACATAACTTTGTACTTTCATAATTACATTTACTATTTTAATATTGGTTGACAAGGGGTTGTGATATGGTCACAAAATTATATATTTTTATCCTTCCCTTTGCCAATCACTTGGGTTTTGTCATCGTCTCAGTCCTTGTCTTGGTTTTAAGTTATTATTGTGCTATATTTTAATATTTTTGTTCATTAGTTCCTTCATACTTTGACTTTCTTTATTCCTTTAGTGTTGCAACTCACTTTTTTATTAAATGGTAATTTCTTCTTAATTTGTGGGGTACCTTTTGTAACGTTATATAATGCCCTCCCCATCAAAATTGATCATTTTTGAAAATACTATCATAGTCTTTGATGAAATTATCAGTTGAATTGTTTTTTTGTTCTGTCTCATATTATCTATTCACCTTTAGCTTCTGCTTCATAATTCTTATATCTTCTATTCTGTTTTTATTAACCTGTTATCAGTGATCTGATCTTATCTCTCTCTCAATTGGTGCTTTATCCTTATAATATTTATTTTTCCGAATTATCTATAATATCATAGTTGGTACGGATTCAGAGGGGCTCTCTTGGCTACCATTACTCTGCCGTCCACACTATACTTACTGAGATCAGAGGAACATCATCTCTGCTCAGAAAAAAAATTGCTGGAACATATCCATTCACAATCGTTATATATAAAACACTGAAAGTAGTCAACTTGTGACTAATAATAATAATAAAATTATTTTGTGGATAATTCACCCTGCTGTTATTCAGATCATATTATTTCATAACAATAACATTCTTATTTATTCACTCTCAAGTCCTATAGCTATATTTGAAGCAATTCTGTTGACAGATACTATTCATATATTTACTTTTTTTTTCTTTGAATATTCTTATTCTTCATGAGTTATACCTAGTAGTTTTTCTTCCTTGTCGTTAATCTGATGGTTCTATTTTCATCTTTATCTTGGTTCATTTATTTCCATTTAATCATAATGTATTTCTTTATTGAATTACTTTGTTCCTTTGCGCTATATTATACTATTCTTTTCCTTTTTAATTAAATTATCCTTGGGAAAAATTATTCAGTTATTTTCGTCCGACTTGTTAGTCATTCTGTTCTAGTCAATTAGTGATGATTGGTGATTATATTTCTTCATGATACTTCTTTATAGATGCCTGGTTATTTGTCGTCTTTCCCCAAGAGATTGGTTCAGTGATGGGCTGTCTTCAGTTCTCACTGCCTCTATTAGTTTAAATGGGGGCTTCCCTCATTCTCCCTGTTTTCTTGTGGGTTTTGTGGTTGGTTCGGTAGTGGTTCCTGTCTGGTCCCAGGATTGTTGTCCACCGGTCCACTATTTCCTCATTATATTGGTGGTCATCATCGCGTTATGACTGGTTATAATAATTGTGGTTCGTGTGTGTCCTCGGGTGGTACCGCCTCTGATTACCTTGAGGTCGTGAGTATATGTAATTCACGTTGTTGTCCCCGTCTCCTCGATTATGCCGATTATCGTGGTAATTATAATGGTTATTATCCCGATAATTATTATTCCCTTGATTGTTATTCGGGTTGTAATTATGGGTTCTATTCTTGTTAAGATGCGGCCCGATATGACCAAAAAGAAATGTTAATGTTAGGAAGAATGATGCTTGTGGTGCTATTGCCAGGATGCAGAATAATGACGATAGTGGACTGTATAATACATTTATTAAGATTGTTGTACACTAAATTCTGAGCGCTGAGGTTGGCTATGTCTGGTTGAGATTTAAGTTTTAAATGAACGTGTCGCTAAGAAAGCTAAATGGTAGATGAGGCGCAAATGTGCGGCACTCAAACTACATCAAGAAATGTTAAGGCCTAAGGCCTATACGAATGTCGTAGATTGTCGTCAGACTTGAGGCGCGAGTACGCGGCACTCAAATTACATGAAATCGAGAAATTAGCAGTGTATCGCTAATTGGTGCAAGTATGCACGAAATGTTGTGGCCTAAAGCCTACAATGATTGTCTGACGACAAGAAAAATGATGTATGACAGAACAAGCGAGCAAACGTAATAACGTCTGCCGCCTGCCGTAGCTCGGACAACTGTAACGTTGAACGTTGTATAAACATGATAGCGCAATATCAGAAAGCACAGATTAGCCAACCTATTAATGCGAAAATTACCACATTACTGTCCATAACTGCCCGCAAAAATCAAACGATTTTTTAATACATTTTAATTTATTATAGAAAAATACAGAGTCCTTAATAATAAAGTCAATCTCAATAAGTTGTACGAACCTTGAGTTTGAATCTTAGATAACAGTTATGACATTAACTGTTTAGAGATAAGCTTGAATGATGATAAGATTTGAACAGGCCAAAGTCGGCTTGCAACCTGATTATACACTGATAATACATTTGACTATAAATGCAAGATTAGCAATGTATTGCCAATATATATTGTATGTAATCGGTGACTCATCACATGATGGGCCCAATAAATTGTAACATTTGTGTAAGTCACAATGGTTATCTTGAACCAGATAAAGCCAGTAGACCTATACAATAGTATGAATGCAATGAACAAACAAAATTGTTATAAAATTATACATGTAAAGACAAGCTATACATAGTTGAATGATTGTAAGCACAAAGTGTAATGACATGTATGTCATAATTAAAGCATGAATAATAATTGTGCAATACACGAACACAAATACCAATACAAAATACAATATAAAAATATAGGCGTGGCGTATGGTTATAGACAGTAGATGCGGACAATGTGTTTTACATAGATACAAGTTATACATAATAAATACAATAGAAATTGGTTTAGATAATTACAAATATATGAATACAAGACACAACAGCATAAGTGACAAGTACAACAATGTGGTTATACAAATGTAATACATGGTTTGTACAGCTGCAGACCATGCGAATATTATACCAAAATTTTTACATAAAAACAATAGTAAGCAAAGACATGAGGCATAAATCAAATGTTGCATATACGAAAATACAAAATAATAATTAAAGCTTTGCATATTTAATAAACTGACACTTGCTTGAATAAAACAAACAATTTCTGAATCAAAAATATACAAATTAAAGCTTATGCTAAAAACAAAGGTGCTTATAACTAACAAAGTCTTCTTTGAACATCTGATTTATGTATTACAAATTACAAATATATACAAAGGAAAATAAACCCTTTTTTTACTGTTCGTCCCTACTAGGGACCAAACATAATTTATGAATTGTTCGGCGATAGGTGCCAGTAGGTGTGCGAACGTCAACTACTCTAATTAAGTTGTCTGGGCCGGGAAATGTGGCGGTAATTACACCAAATTTCCACGCTAATGGAGGTAAGTTATACTCAATCAGTAAAACCAGGTCACCAATGGAAACGTTATCTTTGGCGAATTTCCATTTGTGACGTTGTTGTAGTTGATGTAAGTAGTCGCGAGACCAAGTTTTCCAAATGACTTGGACAAACTTCTGGAGAAGTTGCCAACGTCTAAGACGAGAGATGGGAATGTGAGATAAGTCTGGATCAGGTAACGCCGTTAATGGACGTGAGTTTAGACATGCCTCTATCTGAGACAAAACTGTCGTAAACTCCTCGAAGGTGAGTATAGACTTGCCTACCACGCGGCGCAAGTGATACTTTAAACTCTTTATACCGCTCTCCCAAAGACCACCAAAATGAGGTGATGAGGGCGGAATAAATGACCATGTAATACCCTGAGAGGTCGTAAAGGATTGGATTGATGAGGTGGCATCCTTATTATACCAAAGATTGTAAAGGTCATGCAAAACATTGCGGGCCTCCCTAAAGTTCGTGCCATTATCAGAATATAACTGGCTGGGTATGCCCCTACGGGACATGAAACGACGCAAGGCAGCTATAAACGCGTTGCCTGTAAGGTCGGAAACTAATTCCAAATGAATGGCCCTGGTTGCTAAGCAGATGAACAAAGACACATACGATTTTGACAGAGTCCTAGATTTCTGCCCGCCATGACGAATCATGAAGGGACCACCATAGTCAACTGCGCAGAATAGAAACGGCCGCGAAGGAGTGACTCTGGGAGATGGCAAAATACCAAGCCTCTGAATCTGATGTTTGGCACTAAACCTGAGGCACTTGACGCATCTACGAATGATAGAGCGAATGACTATCTTGGCGTTAATGATCCACCAACGTTGACGAAGTGAGTGATGCACGAGTTGAGCACCAGCGTGGAGTAGACGAATGTGTTCGCGTTCAATAATAAGGCGAGTAATATGAGCCGATGGATGCAAGACAATAGGATGCTTATTGTCATAAGGTAGTTGCGACTGCTGTAATCGTCCGCCGACGCGTATTACGCCAGACTTATCAAGGAACGGGTCCAGAGAAGACAACTTGCTCCTGATAGAGACAGAAGACCCATTACGCAGACAATTAATCTCGGCAGCGAAGTGGATGGACTGAGATTGTTTTATGAAAAAATTGAGAGTGGAATGAATTTCAACGGGGGTAAGAGCGCCCGATATTTTCTCAGCCCTGGAGAGTCTAATGTTTTTGATGAATCGAAAGCAGTAAGCGTATACGCGAGTCAGACGGTGTAACGAAGAAAAGTCCTTAGAAAGATCAATAGCCAGGGTAGACGTTAGAGAAAGGTTGGGGGTTTGTTTTTCCTCCGCAGTGAATTCAGAAGACGACAGATTAGAAGATAAAAAGGGTGGAAAAAGATTGGACTCGGAATATCGGGAGACAAACAAGCGGGACCATGCCACCAAAGCGAACAATCGCGCAAAACGTTGGGGTGACATCCCCTAGAAATAAAATCAGCAGGATTATGTCGAGAATTGATGTGATGCTATGTGTAGGCTTCCGTAAGACGCTGAATCTCGGCAACACGATTAGCGACGTAAGTTTTCCACCTAGAAGACTGGGCATGAATCCAGTAAAGGGACACCATAGAGTCAGAATAGAGGTGAACACTATTGATAAAGGAATGAAGGGCAGGGGCGACCTTGAATAAGAGTCGCGATAACAACAAGCAAGCGCAGAGTTCAATGCGAGGTAATGACACCTGTCGTAGGGGGGGCTACGCGAGATTTAGAACACAGAAGGTGACAAGAGGCCGATGAATCTTGATAAATGACTCTAATGTAAACACAACACTCATATCCACTTTCAGAAGCATCCGAAAACCCATGTAATTCAACTATCCTTGCTTTAGACTTGCAGCGAATAGAACGTGGAACAATTGTTTTACTGATCAGACATAATTTATCGCATAATGAATGCCAATGCAAGTGTAATTGCCCGGAGATTGGCTCATCCCAACCAAGATTGCACAGCCAAAGTTGCTGCATAAACTGTTTGTACAGGAAAACAACGGGACCGACGAGTCCGAGTAGGTCGTATATACCTGCGATAATCGTTAGGATTTTCCTCTTAGAGATGCTTGATTCAACGGGGAATGATCTGATGTCAAACAAAAATTAATCGGTAGTGTTATTTCAGAGAATGCCCAAGGTACGCACATTACCCTGTTTGTTTAAAGGGAGTGATAAATTGTCATGATCTGCGACCACATTGGGTTCATTTGATGCCCATTTATGTAGAATGAGACCGTATTGACTCAACAACGTACCTAAGTCAGATTTCAACTTGGTCACATCAGAAATGGTGTCTGCACCGGTTAACAAATCGTCGACATAGAAATCATTGGTTATAACTGACGCCGCGTCAGGAAAAGAAGTTTGATGATCCTTACCAATCTGACTAAGACAGCGGGTAGCCAAAAACGAAGCACTAGCAGTGCCGTATGTTACATTTCGCAGTACTAAATGTTTAAACTGTTCGAGGGGAGAGTCACGCCACAGAATACGTTGATAATGACAATCCTTCTCAGCTACCAGAATTTGTCGATACATCTTCTCGATGTCGGCGATGAGAACATAGTTATGCATACGAAATCGCAAAAGAATAGAAAAAAGGTCTTGTTGGACGTTTGGGCCTACCAACAAAATGTCAATGAGAGAAAGGCCATTGGTAGTTTTGAACGAGCCGTCAAAAACGACGCGAAGTTTTGTGGTAGAACTAGAATGTTTAAAGACGGCATGGTGAGGCAGATGATAAGTATTTGAAACACCTGAATTTATGGAGCAATCGTCGACAAGCGTCATGTGGCCAAGATCCTTATATTCCTGTATAAAGTTTGCGTATTCGCGCGCAAGCTTAGAATCACGCATGAACCGGCGTTGTAAACTCAAGAATCTTGCTTCAGCGGTAGCATAGGACTCACCCAACTGGGGATTGTCTGACTTAAATGGTAGCGCAACAACGAACCTACCCTCTTGATTGCGATGAGTAGACTTAACGAAATGCTCCTCACAAGCTGACTCGTTATTAATGGGTGTATTATCAGGGATAGTTTCGGTCTCCCAAAATTTCTCGAGAGACGCTAGGATTTGACTGTCGTTGTTCCTAACCAGGAACGAAACAGCAGGACTCTTATAATGGCAGTGTTTGGGCAGATTGCCTGCAAGAATGTAACCTAACTTTGTTTCCTGTATAATAGGAAAATGAGAACCGCGTACATATTTGTTAGGTAAAATTAAATCTAAATAAAATTGCGCTCCTAACAGTATATCGATATCAGCAGATATGTTGAACTGTAGATCGGCGAGATAAACGTTATCTGGGACATTAAACTGATTTATGTCAAAAGATTGTGCTGGCAATTGTAGAATAACAAAATTATCACGTTAAACATTTAACTTAATGCAACATAAATAAAGAAGAATAGGTCCATAGTGAGTGAGAAGAATGAATTGTTTAAAGGTTAAGAAAAAGAAACTGTATATTAAGTCAATAAAATGTTAATAAGAATAAAAAATAACAAAGAAAACCATTGATCAAAATATCTTACTATGTAAAAACCCAATAAAAAAAGCAGTATACCCAGAAGATTGGGGAAGCAGTAAAAAAGGGAAAGACAAGAAAAAGGAGATAAAAGGGTGAAAATAATATTAATAATGGAAATTTATAAGGTCAAGAAGCAGAGAAACCACAAGACCAGAAATTACTAATATAATAATGAAGAAAGGACAAAATATGTCAAGATTCCCACAAAGAGCCTAGAAACAAGAAGAGCTATTCCAAGAATGTTAATAATGGAATACATACCATTGAACTAAATTAAAACCAATATATTTAGACCCATTAACTCAAGTTACAAGATACAATCCAAAAAACCCAATTGTAAACTAGTTATAAGTATAATATGTAAAAAATTATTTAAAAAGACTACCATTAGAGTAGACAATAATAAGTGACACACTATAATAAAGTATAGTGTAAGAAATAGAAATCCATTAAAAAGACTACCATCAGTGTAGGGAAAAACTATATAAAAAATAAAAGACAGTCTAATGACTAAGATTAATTTTAATAATAAAAGTGTTTTAAAAAATTAAGTAATATAAGATTGTAATAGTTATAAGATGCTTTTATTTCATTGTGTTACCAAGACAGTTATAGTGATTGAAAGAGACAGTTAATAACTGGAGGTGTCATTAGTTCTAAGATATTTTTATTTCATTGTGTTACCAAAATAATTATAGTGAACCCAAGAGACAGTTAATAACTGAAGGTGACATTAGTTATAAGATGTTTTTATTTCATAGTGTTACCAAAATAGTTATAGTGAACACAAGAGACAGTTGATAACTGAAAGTGTTATTAGGCATACGATGTTTTAATAGGATCAGATTTGTGATAAAAGAAACATAAAATCAAAGGACAGCCAATGACTGATAATATTACTGATAATAAGATTATTCCATTATAATTCCATTTGTATAAAAAAATAATAGGCATAGGATGTTTTTGTTATGTTTAAGTGATATAAAAAAAAAGTTAGTAGATATAAGATATTCTGTTGTATTTCAAATCATGTTATTTAATTTTCAAGCTTGTAAGGCAGAGAGGCAAGTAGGAAATAGGAATGTAATAATTTTATTTAAAACTGTAAACCATATGAAAGGTACAAAGCAGATTAGCTAAGACACCACTTTAGAAAACACAGACTAGTAATGTAAACCAAAACTATTTATCAGAGAATCAAACTACATAATAGGGGATAAAATTCAGTCCATACAACACAGAAATTGAAAATGTAATTAATACAGATACAATTAATAACGAATAGAATGACTAACTTCCTTTGGAAACAAATTATACTAGGCCTATAATGGTAATCAAATCAGACTAAACAGTAAATTAATCAATATTGAAGTGTTTTAACAACAAAATTATTAACAACAAAGATAATCACGGAGTTATTAAGATTATTCCATGGAAATATTATCAAAAAAAAACACTTAAAAACCATTTAAACACTAAATTTGTACAAAATATGAGGCCTACAATAATTGTAAAAAATTGTAATTTTTGGGCTTAAATGAACTTGAAACAAACCCAGCTATATATCCAAATATGTAAAATTAATTAATCAATATTGCTGAGTAGTCAGATTTTTATAAAATTAAGAAATATTTGAAATACAGTAAAAAATAAGAAAACTTATTATGTATATTTAGATGATGAACCAAATCTGAGACATGTACTTTTATAATTAAACAATATAAAGAGGAAAAAGACATAACACAAATTACCCTAAAACGACGACGTTCAGAGTTTAGTCTATTGTTAATCGTGAAGTTGAGAATGTACTGACAGAATACCGAAAAAGAATAATTTTGTGTAAAACCGTGAGTGTGGCTATGAAGAGTGTAACAGAGGTTAACTAAAATGAAAATAACATTAACCGTTAATATTTAACACCTCACTAATTCCGAACAACAGTAATAACACCATTTAACACAAGCACAAGAAATCAACGGCCATTTTGAGAAGATTTTGGACCATATTAGCAGAACACGAATACACATATTTGAACACCGGACACTTCACTAGTAACCCATCCCGAAACGACATCGCAGGAGAAGAGAGAACACTCTACACTATATTCCAGGACAAATCCAACATCGCAGAGAAGGGAAAACGCATTTATTTCTGCGGGAGAAACTCGACCAGTTCCAGCAGTGCATAGCAGCGAAAATCGAGGTGACGGCGGCCATACTTGATTTCCGAACCAGCACAAGACACAGCCAGCTTAAAGTGAGTGACGTCATTTCGACGAATGGTTCGATATACTTTTCATAATTGACAATTTCAATAATAATATTTTTTTATTTCAGCTATAATAATTTAGTTTTAAGAATATCTGTAAGAATGTATCTTGTTCCTTGCCCTCTGACCATTTCGACTCGCTAAAAGAATCCTTATTAATTAATCTTGTAAAAAATATATTTTGTCAATCTTGTTCGCTACCGACTGGAGCAAATAATCAGCCAATGCCTGGGCCATGCGCAGTCTGAATGGCGCATAGTTTTAAATGTCAATAAATGAACATCATTATTCAGTTACAAGAGTTGTATTTATTTGTATAATGAAAGTTAACTATTTTTTTTTTCCAAACAAAAATAATTTACAGTGCTAGAATAAATATCTGAGAAGAAGAAGAAGAAGAGTAAAGTCAGCGGAGAAAGAACCAACCGATCTGACTACACAAATAAATCATTAATAGAAACAAATAGATCTGAATTACAAATTCATACTTATTCAATTAGAAATAATTAAAGCACACACACAATTAATTAATTATTTATTAATTAATTGAATTCATCAATTAAACAACAAAACTAAATATTAGTAAAATTTCATAACTTACAAAATTTTATTTTATTATCAACCAATCACACTTTATTATAAAACATTATTTATATTTAATTCATTGTTTGTAATTGGTGAATCCAAAGTGGAGCTGTATCATCGGCGAATTCAACACCGAGATTCAGACAACATTTGTTAGCATCACAATAATTCTTGCTGCCTATATTATTTTTATTTATATTTGTAATATTTAAATTATATTACAAATTGGCTAGCACAACAGTGGGGCTTTAAGGAGAATAATCTTATGGGATCACATCAACATATATCTTATTTATTTTAATATTTGTAATTATATTACAAATTGGCGTCCAACTTAAAGGGCTTTAAATAGGATGTAATAGAGTGATAAAATAAGGACGATTGTCCAGTTTCCTATTTTTAACTCGGCAGCGGTCAATAGGTCGGAAGAAGGAGCGAGATGCACAGGAGAGCTACATCAAGGAAAAGGGCTGTGGAGGCCGAGCAGGAGGTAGACATGGAGGATAAAGAGGCGACTCCAGTAGAAGATGTGGAGTCGATGTTACCGCCAGCAGAACCAAACAAGCCTGCACCACAGGAGGAGCAGCCAGAGAAATCCACCACGAAGGAAGATATAAAATTGGATAAAATGATGGAGATGTTAATCAGAGAATTCAAAACGACGAAGGAGAAAATCGAAGAAAATAGTAAGAAGCTGGAAAACGATAACCAACAATTGAAAGAAGAATTAAGAGAAAATAGTAAGAAGATGGAGAATGATATCCAACGATTGAAGGAAGAATTGGGTAATAAAATCGGGGATACCAATAAGAAAATCGAAGAAAGTAGTAAGAAGATGGAGGAGAAGGTGGACGAAATAAAAAACGAAAATAAATTATTAATGGAGGAAAATATTAAGAAGATCGAGGAGAAGATGGAGGAAAATATTCAGAAGATTGAGGAGAAAATGGAGGAAATAAAAACTGACAATAAACAATCGAAGGAGGAATTGACCCAGATAAGCCAGAAACTGGAAGAAACCAATAAAAAGATGGAAAATAATAGTCAACAATTAAGAGCAGAATTAAGAGAGACGAACCAAGAGAATATGAACCGATTAGATGGAAGGATGGAAGCATTGAAGGAAGAACTGGGGCAAAAGATAGCTGAAAATAATGAAACAATCAGCAAGAAGGTAGAAGAGGAATTAACGGTAATCGAACAAAAGGTTACAAGAGCTGACGAAAGATGGAGTCAAACCGAACGATAAGTACAGAGTATCAAGACAGAAATAAACACTAAGGTAAACAACATTGAAGAAACGACTAGGAAGACATTGGAGGAAAGACTAAAAGAAACACGTGAAGACTGGGAGCGAGTGCAGGACCGATTCACAGAAAAATGTGACGGCATTGAAGCTACTGTGACCAATATCAACAGTCAGGTGCGAGAGAACCAAACAGATATAGACCTGTTCCATAGTCGACCGACAAGTATTACCAGTTGTCCTAACAACGAGAATCGTGAAGGAATTAACTTCAGGTTTTATAAAAACAAACCGATGGAGTTCCTAGCCAGAATCGAAGAGTACTTCTCCAAACACAGAGGCAATCGCTGGAGGGAGAATAAAGAAGTACTTGACGAATCGTTCAAGGAGAGAGCAGATAATTGGTGGATGGCGATAAGGGACGAAGTGACCGGCTACCAACAATTCAAAAGGCTATTCAAAGCCAAATATTGGTCTGAATCGACACAAAATATCGCCAGAGACGGGATCTGTCATGGAAAATACAACCCGTATGGAAACCAGACTCTAACGGCGTACTTCTTGGGAAAGGTGTGCGTGGCCAAACATCTAGAGCCCAGAATACCGGAAGAATGCCTGGTCAGCAAGCTCTCATACCATTATGAGGAAGATATAATAAGAGCTAGAAGAAACAGTCAAATAAAGACTGTACAAGCAATGACCGAGCTCTTAGAAATGTATGAGCATGAGGATTATTACCGCCAAAGTCGCAGGAGATATGAAAGGCCGGAACCGAGAAGTAACACCAATAATTCAAATAATAATAATCGGCAGAATGTGGGCAACAACAATAATTATAATTCCGCAAATCGGAATAATGCCGAATACAATTATAACACCCGTAATAACAATAATGTACCTAGATTTAATAACAATAATAATAATAATCATGTTCCTCGCATTAATAATAATGAGGGCAACAACAACAATAATAATAATAACCGTCAACAAAACAACAACGGTTATTATAATAATAACCGTAATTATGTTCCAAATGGTCAGAGGAACCCCAACCCCTCTAATAACAATTATCATAGTAATTATAACAGGAATTACCCGAATGGAGGTAATAACAATAATTACAGGACACATCGACCCCATATTAACTACATCAGAGCGGAAGGCAGTGGACAGAGGAGGTACCAGCCTCAACGAAGGAGCCGATATTATGAGTACGAGACCTTTCAAGGAAGTCAGGGAAGTAATCGTTACAGAGAGTACGAGCCCAGACGCAGTTCCAGCCTGGACAATCAACGAAGACTACCTGTAACGGAAGCCCAACAGGACGATCGTGCTGAACCAAACGAAGCAGTTTCAGGACTCCAAGCTGATGCTTCCAACGGCCTAATCCGTAATGATGCGGAACATTTAAACGAACGGAGGCAATAATAAACTCCAATAACCCTTTACTGCTCCAATCTGCTGGGTTTAACCAAGAAAGAAATTTGAAGAAAGAAAGAAAAAATTTTATAATAATATACAGTAATTATTTGAAAGATATCCGTAAGGACCTGCTAGAAGAAAACGAAATTAACATTAATAATAATGACAATGAAATAATATATATAATTGCAGAAATTGAGGGTATTTCTGTTCCTATAATGATAGACACTGGGGCCAATGTCTCTATAATAAATCGTAATGAGTTGGACCGGATACAGCAGGAATGCCACAAAAACTTACCGGTACTACCTATTAATAATATTGTACTTGTAGGAGCTACCGGCCGACAGAACAAGACCATAAGAAAACAGGTATCCCTAAGTGTCAACAGTCAGGGCATTAGTGTGGATATGATATTTCTTGTTGCAGCCGGATTACCTTTCAACATCATGATAGGATGTGACATATTGCGCAGAAACTCAGCAGTTATCGACTTGTGCCGAGGAAAGGTATCACTCTTTTCTGAAGGTTCGACCTGGGTAGCCAATTTAACTAACAACAAGATGTTAGACTCTAGACAACTTCTCGACCACAAAAATAAGGTGAATTACTTATCAACTCAACAAACAACAAGCCAGTACATCAGGATTCGGAGGATGACCTATGGCAACAAAAGATTCAGGAGATACGTAATGTCCAGTGCCATAATACTACCGAGCAATTAAAGGAAAACCAGCTGAATCAATTAGTTAACATATATGAAAAATATCGAGTTGTATTTTCGGACGAACCTGGAAAGATCCGGAACTACCAATGTTCCATACGATTCAGAGAACCGGTAGAATTTAATCGAAAGTCGTATCCCATAGCACAATCTTTGAAGGAAGCCGTACGCACAGAGATCCAGAATATGATCAGTAAAGATATTATCGAAAGCAGTCAATCGCCATACACTAGCCCAATTGTGGCTATACAAAAGAAAAATGGAAAGGTAAGGCTTTGCCTTGACGCACGTGAGATAAATAAAATGATTATTAACGATCGTACCTCACCTGGCGAAATTGATGAGATATTGAAGAGATTTCACGGAACGAAGTTTATTACCACGTGGGATACCGTTTGCGGCTATTGGCAGGTGGAGTTGCACCCAGCAAGCCGGCAATACATGGCGTTCATCTTCGAAGGGCGCAACTATCAGTTTAAGAGGTTGCCCTTCGGGTTGGTGAACTCAGTAGCTGTTTTTGTCGCCTGTATGGATCATATACTCGGACCAGAAGCGCTCCAATTCACGACTGTCTATGTTGATGATCTCCTAATAACATTAACCAATTGGGAAGAACACTGTAATCGTGTGGAGCATGTCTTGAAGAAGCTTGCTGAAAATAATGTTACTCTTAAACTAGACAAGTCCAAGCTTATAGCTAAAGAAGTTCAATTCTTGGGTTTCTAGTTAAACAGTCAAGGAATAACACCATCAACAGAAAAGGTAGACGCCATACAACGATTCCCTATACCAAAAAACAGAAGGCAACTACAATCATTTTTAGGCCTGTGTAACTACTATAGGAAGTTCCAAAATAATTATTCCGAACTGACGGCCCGGTTTCAGTACCAGTTATCGTCCAAGAATAAATGGCAATGGGGTCAAGAACAAGATGAAACCTTCAAATCAATTAAGGAGAAGTTCTTAGAAGCAGTAATGCTCAACCATCCGGATTTTAACCGACCCTTCTTTCTAAATTGTGACGCTAGTAACATTAGCTTGGGATCAACACTGTACCAAGAAGATGAAGGTGGAAACCATCTAGTCGTGAGCTTTGCTAGCAGAACCCTTAACCAGTGTGAAAAGAACTATAACGTGACGGAAAAAGAACTGCTAAGTGTAGTCGTAAATTGACCAGATGGGTACTCGCCCTGCAGGAATACGATATACAGTGGGAGTATGTTCCTGGAAGTAAAAATGTAGTAGCCGACGTGTTCTCGAGAGTAAATCTGGAAGAACAAACGTTCGAAGGCGAAAAGGAGAGCATCTTAAAAATCTATAATATTATTAAGGACAGATCCGATTTAGAAAAGATAGTGCAGGACACCAGCAGTCCGACCCGAAGTTAAACCACATTAAAGTTCGTCTCTCCAACCAAGATGACACAATAAACAAATTTTATTGTGTACATAACGAAATATTATTCATCAAAACATCCCTTGATGAAGAGATATGGAAGATCATGATCCCTACTACAATCGAAAAGGATATCATCCTGGACTATCATCTACGATACGGTCACATGGGAGCCATGAAGGTGATCAAGGCGATAGAAGAGAATTGTCATATAAAAAGTATCAATAGAAAGACGAGAAACTACCTCAAAACCTGTCTGATATGTCAATTGGTGAAAACCAACAATGAGAGAAAAGAGGGTATGATGATACCAATAACCTCACAAAGCAAACTGGAAAAGGTTTTTCTGGACATCTGTGGTTCATTTCCCCGCAGTGGCGGACGCCATCGATACAAATACATTATTATCATGATGGATCACTTCACAAAATTCACAAAACTGTACCCTGTGAACAGAGCCACCACTTTGAAGACTCTAGGAATAATAACAAATCATTACATTCCAGAGATAGGGAGCCCGGCATCCATAATCACAGACCATGGAACGCAATTTAAGGGTTGGAGGTGGAGAACCACTCTAAATACGTTGGGCATTAAGACATACAAGACATCTGTCTACCACCCCAGCAGCAATCCAGCGGAGAGGGTACTGCGAGAAGTCGGAAGAATATTACGGACTTATTGCTATAATCAACAAAGGAAGTGGCAAGAATATTTATTAGCTACTGAAGAATTCCTTAATTTGTCATATCACCCCGCTATAGGTACCACGCCATACACGGCAATGTATGAAAAACCGCCTCCAAGAGAAATACAAGACATAATAGAGTTCCCCATGAGTCAAGAATACAAATTCAATCGAATCAGATTCTACAATAAATTGGCAGAAGACCAGGAAAGGCGCAAGAACAAATATCAAAAGGCGATTAAGAAAATAATAAGCTATGAAGTCGGAGAAAAGGTACTGCTAAAAAACAGGGAATTACCCAGTACTTTGGAAGGCATTACCAAAAAGTTGTTACTGCTGTATACCGGCCCATACCTGATTATTAAAAACAATAATAATAATACGTATGTACTAAAGGATATCATTTCAAATAAAGTAAAAGAAACTTATAATCAATTATCCATTAAAAAATATTTAGAGGAGAAATGAAAAAAAAAAAATTCCAAATTCAAAAAAATTAGTAAGTACAACTTACACCAAACATTCGAAGAATTATGAAGAAGCGAGAAAGAATTTTGATGAACAAAAAATTTCCAAATTCAAAAAATTAGTAAGTAAAACTTACACTGATCATTTGAAAGACTATTATGAATGAAGAAAAAAAAATTTTGATGAATAAAAGTTTTCAAAATTCAAAAAATTAGTAAGTACAACTTACACTGATCATTTGAAAGACTATTATGAATGAAAAAAAAAAGAATTTTGATGAATAAAAATTTCAAAATTCAAAACAATAATAAGTACAACTTACACTAAAATATTTGAAAAACAACTATGAATAGGAAAGAATTTAGTTGAATAAAAATATCTAAAGTTAAAAAATAGTAAGCCCATATCATTACTCATACGAATGATGAGAAATAACTCATAAATATGAAAAAAGATTTTGTAAGAAAGAGATACAAAATTCTAAAGGAGAAAGGAAACCAGAATATCATATGACTTAATCCAAACAACTTAACCAAACTCACAAAGAAAATAATTTAATAAAAATGGAACAATGAAGAAGGACCAACTCAGTAAAGACCAAATAGTGAGACCAGAAACCAAAAAACCCTGATACTATTAATGATAATGTTGTTGCAATAACCACTATTATAGTGAAGGTGATAAAGAATTAATTCATGTTATGCCATGAGCAATAAAAATAACTCATTGGATACCAGGTGGTAGAAAAAATAAATGTAAACATGATGAAATGTATATTATACCACATACCTAGACCACATAATATGGAATAAGCGTTAAGAGAGAAGAAGAGTCAAGTGTAAAAAAGTATTAATTAATATAAAGTATTATGAAGTGAAGAATCTAAAGATGTTTATTTTAGTCAAAAGAGACTACTTTTACTGTTTATTTATTTTCATGACTGGATGTAGAAAATGCCATCCGTCTTATATTTTGAGCAGAGATGATAATGCCTCTGGACTCAATTAATTGAAGTATTGGACAGCAGGGATTGAAGCCAAAAGTGCCACTCTGAACTGTTCCAATTAATTTGTTAGGGAATGTTAGGGAGTAAACATACTGGTGAGGAAGCACCAAATAAGAAAGGATATAAAATGATAATGTTTTACACAAGATTGAAGATCACTTATTAATGAAGAAAGAAACTAATGAAGGAGATACACATCATCTGAGAGGAAGCAACGGTGGAAAAAGAAGGTATATAAAGTGAAAACATGTAATCACGAAGAAAATATGGTAAATACAAAAGAATTAGTAGTAATTATTTCATCCATACTAAGAGTATGATCTGAACTAATCACTTTTACAGGAGAGCATATGTAGCATAACAAAATTATCACGTTAAACATTTAACTTAATGCAACATAAATAAAGAAGAAAAGGTCCATAGTGAGTGAGAAGAATGAATTGTTTAAAGGTTAAGAAAAAGAAACTGTATATTAAGTCAATAAAATGTTAATAAGAATAAAAAATAACAAAGAAAACCATTGATCAAAATAACTTACTATGTAAAAACCCAATAAACCAGCAGTATACCCAGTAGATTGGGGAAGCAGTAAAAAAGGGAAAGACAATAAAAAGGAGATAAAAGGGTGAAAACAATATTAATAATGGAAATTTATAAGGTCAAGAAGCAGAGAAACCACAAGACCAGAAATTACTAATATAATAATGAAGTAAGGACAAAATATGTCAAGATTCCCACAAAGAGCCTAGAAACAAGAAGAGCTATTCCAAAAATGTTAATAATGGAATACATACCATTGAGCTAAATTAAAACCAATATATTTAGACCCAGTAACTCAAGTTACAAGATACAATCCAAAGAAAACCGAATTGTAAACTAGTTATAAGTATAATATGTAAAAAATTATTTAAAAAGACTACCATTAGAGTAGACAATAATAAGTGACACACTATAATAAAGTATAGTGTAAGAAATAGAAATCCATTAAAAAGACTACCATCAGTGTAGGGAAATACTATATAAAAAATAAAAGATAGTCTAATGACTAAGATTAATTTTAATAATAAAAGTGTTTTAAAAAATTAAGTAATATAAGATTGTAATAGTTATAAGATGCTTTTATTTCATTGTGTTACCAAGACAGTTATAGTAATTGAAAGAGACAGTTAATAACTGGAGGTGTCATTAGTTCTAAGTTATTTTTATTTCATTGTGTTACCAAAATAATTATAGTGAACCCAAGAGACAGTTAATAACTGAAGGTGTCATTAGTTATAAGATGTTTTTATTTCATAGTGTTACCAAAATAGTTATAGTGAACACAAGAGACAGTTGATAACTGAAAGTGTTATTAGGCATAAGATGTTTTAATAGGATTAGATTTGTGATAAAAGGAAACATAAAATCAAAGGACAGCCAATGTCTGATAATATTACTGATAATAAGATTATTCCATTATAATTCCATTTGTATAAAAAAATAATAGGCATAAGATGTTTTTGTTATGTTTAAGTGATATAAAAAAAAAGTTAGTAGATATAAGATATTCTGTTGTATTTCAAATCATGTTATTTAATTTTCAAGCTTGTAAGGCAGAGAGGCAAGTAATAGGAATGTAATAATTTTATTTAAAACTGTAAACCATATGAAAGGTACAAAGCAGATTAGCTAAGACACCACTTTAGAAAACACAGACTAGTAATGTAAACCAAAACTATTTATCAGAGAATCAAACTACATAATAGGGGATAAAATTCAGTCCATACAACACAGAAATTGAAAATGTAATTAATACAGATACAATTAATAACGAATAGAATGACTAACTTCCTTTGGAAACAAATTATACTAGGCCTATAATGGTAATCAAATCAGACTAAACAGTAAATTAATCAATATTGAAGTGTTTTAACAACAAAATTATTAACAACAAAGATAATCACGGAGTTATTAAGATTATTCCATGGAAATATTATCAAAAAAAACACTTAAAAACCATTTAAACACTAAATTTGTACAAAATATGAGGCCTACAATAATTGTAAAAAATTGTAATTTTTGGGCTTAAATGAACTTGAAACAAACCCAGCTATATATCCAAATATGTAAAATTAATTAATCAATATTGCTGAGTAGTTAGATTTTTATAAAATTAAGAAATATTTGAAATACAGTAAAAAATAAGAAAACTTATTATGTATATTTAGATGATGAACCAAATCTGAGACATGTACTTTTATAATTAAACAATATAAAGAGGAAAAAGACATAACACAAATTACCCTAAAACGACGACGTTCAGAGTTTAGTCTATTGTTAATCGTGAAGATGACTAGTTGAGAATGTACTGACAGAATACCGAAAAAGAATAATTTTGTGTAAAACCGTGAGTGTGGCTATGAAGAGTGTAACAGAGGTTAACTAAAATGAAAATAACATTAACCGTTAATATTTAACACCTCACTAATTCCGAACAACAGTAATAACACCATTTAACACAAGCACAAGAAATCAACGGCCATTTTGAGAAGATTTTGGACCATATTAGCAGAACACGAATACACATATTTGAACACCGGACACTTCACTAGTAACCCATCCCGAAACGACATCGCAGGAGAAGAGAGAACACTCTACACTATATTCCAGGACAAATCCAACATCGCAGAGAAGGGAAAACGCATTTATTTCTGCGGGAGAAGCTCGACCAGTTCCAGCAGTGCATAGCAGCGAAAATCGAGGTGACGGCGGCCATACTTGATTTCCGAACCAGCACAAGACACAGCCAGCTTGAATTGAGTGACGTCATTTCGACGAATGGTTCGATATACTTTTCATAATTGACAATTTCAATAATAATATTTTTTTATTTCAGCCATAATAATTTAGTTTTAAGAATATCTGTAAGAATGTATCTTGTTCCTTGCCCTCTGACCATTTCGACTCGCTAAAAGAATCCTTATTAATTAATCTTGTAAAAAATATATTTTGTCAATCTTGTTCGCTACCGACTGGAGCAAATAATCAGCCAATGCCTGGGCCATGCGCAGTCTGAATGGCGCATAGTTTTAAATGTCAATAAATGAACATCATTATTCAGTTACAAGAGTTGTATTTATTTGTATAATGAATGTTAACTATTTTTTTTCCAAACAAAAATAATTTACAGTGCTAGAATAAATATCTGAGAAGAAGAAGAAGAGTAAAGTCAGCGGAGAAAGAACCAACCGATCTGACTACACAAATAAATCATTAATAGAAACAAATAGATCTGAATTACAAATTCATACTTATTCAATTAGAAATAATTAAAGCACACACACAATTAATTAATTATTTATTAATTAATTGAATTCATCAATTAAACAACAAAACTAAATATTAGTAAAATTTCATAACTTACAAAATTTTATTTTATTATCAACCAATCACACTTTATTATAAAACATTATTTATATTTAATTCATTCTTTGTAATTGGTGAATCCAAAGTGGAGCTGTATCATCGGCGAATTCAACACCGAGATTCAGACAACATTTGTTAGCATCACAATAATTCTTGCTGCCTATATTATTTTTATTTATATTTGTAATATTTAAATTATATTACAAATTGGCTAGCCCAACAGTGGGGCTTTAAGGAGAATAATCTTATGGGATCACATCAACATATATCTTATTTATTTTAATATTTGTAATTATATTACACAATTTATGGGTTAATGCAGATAAGACAGCACACTTTGCCTCGAAGCTAAATCTTTGATAGCGAGAGATAATGCGTATAGACGCAAGATTAGTGGCACAACACGCGGTGTTATTTATACCTGTTATCGGTATGTTAGATTTAGTCAAGTTAAGCCGTAATTTCTTGGCAAATGATTATGTACAAAAATTTATCTTTGAACCCGCATCCAAAAGAACTCTTGCGGGTTGTCTGTTGCCAGCCTGGTCAATGACAAACAATTCCTGTTGATAAAAGAATATTATTTGTAGATTGTAATTTAAGTGAACAGTAGTTACTGCTGCTGGCAGAAACTGGCTTTGACACATTGTTTATGTGCAACAATGTATGCTGTCGTTTTGAGCAGATCTTACATGATTGTTTAATCTTACAATTGGATGAGAAATGATCTGGTCTTAAACAATTTGTACAGAGTTTATGATTTAATACAAATTGCCCTCGTTCTGATGTGCTTAATGCACGAAATTTGTCACACATGTAAATTGGATGACTAGATTTACATCATAAGCATAAATAATTGTTTGAAGCTGAGTGATAACTTTTAAATGCAGTGCTGCCAGCAGAGTTTCGTGATTTATGTTTGTAAGATTTATTGAATCTTAAAGTTGACTTGTTGAGCTGCTCTCCGGCATCGATAGGCAGAGTATTTTCTAGCAACTTTCTACGTGCGTTTAAAAACTGAGTGAAGCTTTGAAAGTTAGGAATATTATCGGGGTCTATAGACTCCTTCCATAATTTAAACGTGGTATGATCCAGTTTTGCTGACAATAATTGTACAGTGATAAGCTCGAATGAATCCACTGACAGTTGCATGGCCGCCAGTGAATAAACGGAAGACGTTATTGTATTTATGAACTCTGCCAAACTTTGGACAGAGTCCTTAACTGTTGACTTTACTTCAAGTAAATTCTGAATATAATACTTAGCTAGTATGAATTTGTTGTCATATCTAGCGGACAGCAAACTCAACGCTATCGAATGGTTTTCGTTACAAATAGGTAATGCCTTAATTAAATCTAGCGGCTCATTTTTCAGAGACGAATTCAAATAGTGTAATTTCTGCACTGAGGTTAAATCAGATCTGGCGTGCACCAAGTCCAGAAATATTGAATAGAAGTGCTGCCATTCTAAGATATTACCTGTGAAGCAGGGCAAACTTATCGGCTTTAATTGTATGTTGCTTGTTAATACGGGAGATACAGTCTGAACGTTGAAGCTTTCTATCAACTGCAAGATATTGGCTTCTGTTGAATATAACAGCTCTTCAATCTCAATTCGGTCTTCTTGAGCAGCGTTTATGTCTTTAGCAATGAGTTCAATTTCGGACTGTACCTCATCGTATTTTGTTGCCAAACTTTTTAGACTTTCGAGTCTAACTGTTAAAAAATGTTTTGTGCTAGTGTTTTTATCAAAGCAAAATATACCCGAATTAATACGCACTATGGCAGACTTTATGCCGCCTCTCTTTCTGACGAACACTTTGAGGCCTTCTTCAGCCATTGTACGCACCTGTTAATGATGTGGTACCTGCTATGCGATGTCCTGGAGCGTCGAAGTCGTGGAGAAGATGGCAAACACACAGACCGTAGAGATGACTGCTCAAACTGGAGTGTAGACGCTAGCACATGGATGTTCTTGCAATGATGTCGTCACGAGACTCAATGGCGATGAAAGAAATGCTGAAGTAAGTCCCGAGACGGTCGGATCAGCGAATGTGCTGAATCGCCCGTGATGGCCAGAAATTGGGGCAGAAAAATGATGAAACCGCTAGAATATGTTGCAAGAGGTGAATGACGAATCCAGGCACGGAGCGACCAAAAAAATGTTAAGATGCGGCCCCATATGACCAAAACAAATTGTTAATATTAGGAAGAATGATGCTTGTGGTGCTATTAACAGGATGCAGAATAATGACGATAGTGGACTGTATAATACATTTATTAAGATTGTTGTACACTAAATTCTGAGCGCTGAGGTTGGCTATGTCTGGTTGAGATTTAAGTTTTAAATGAACGTGTCGCTAAGAAAGCTAAATGGTAGATGAGGCACAAATGTGCGGCACTCAAACTACATCAAGAAATGTTAAGGCCTAAGGCCTATACGAATGTCGTAGATTGTCGTCAGACTTGAGGCGCGAGTACGCGGCACTCAAATTACATGAAATCGAGAAATTAGCAGTGTATCGCTAATTGGTGCAAGTATGCACGAAATGTTGTGGCCTAAAGCTTACAATGATTGTCTGACGACAAGAAAAATGATGTATGACAGAACAAGCGAGCAAACGTAATAACGTCTGCCGCCTGCCGTAGCTCGGACAACTGTAACGTTGAACGTTGTATAAACACGATAGCGTAATATCAGAAAGCACAGATTAGCCAACCTATTAATGCGAAAATTACCACATTACTGCCCAATTCTGGTTACCATTTTGGTTTGTTTGAGGATTATTATTCCTATTCTGATTTTGTTGAGCGTCGTTGCCGTTGTACTTATTATATTTAGTATTCATTATGCGGTTCGTTGTACTGTCCCTCAGCTCATAATTCTCTAGAAAGTTAGCCATAGCTTGGATTGTCTTAATCTGGATATATATTCGGGCGTTCTTTATCCCTTCCTCGTAATGGTAGGATAGTTGTATCGCTAAGCACTTCTCGGGAATTCTAGGCTCCAGATTGCGGGCCATCCACACCTTGCCTAGGAAGTACAGTATGATGTTGGAGACTGTCCTGCGTGTGCCTCATACCGACCGTTACTTCAGTCGTTTCTCACCATATTTTGGGTCGACTCCGACCAATACTTCATCCCTAAATTGTTTTTTAAGTTCTTGTACATTCTGGCTGTCGGGCCGTACTGCCGTCCACCGATTGTCGTGGGTATCCTTGAACATCTCATCAATCATTCCTCGGATAACATTCCACCGGGTCTCTCTATTCCTTGCTATCATCTCTTCTACCCTCTTCAGGAACTCCATGGGGTTACGTTTGTAATTCCTAAAATTGATTAACTCCCGGTTATCGTTGTTGGTGGTTTAAGTATTTTGACATGTTCTATCCCGCCTTGAGTCCACTTCTTCTTGTAATTGTATCTCGCGTCGACGGATTTCCTCGATCTTCTCTTTATTTGTACTCACTTGGCTGTCGACATTGTTATATACTCTTTCCATTCGTTCGCCAATGTCTGTATGTACCTATGCTATTCCTTCCTTATTCTCCTCCCGAATTTGATGCACTTCTTGCTTAATCTGCTCGCCTTTTTCTACAGTTTCCTGTTGGAGTCCTTCAATCATCTTTTTATTTCATTTTTGACGTTGTTTATGTTATTTAGCATTTCCTCACGGACTTGTACCACTGTTTCGTTGGATTTTTCTAACTTTTTATTTGTTTCGGCTATCTCTTGTTTCCTTTCTTCATTGTTTTATCCACCTTTTGGTTAATTGTCACATGAACATTCTCAATTCTTTCATTAATCCGCTTTAAATTCTCTTCATTTATTTGTCTGATCTCTTCCTTCATTTGTCTTAAACTCTCATTAGTGTTCTCGTTTTGTTACCTAAAATTTTCACTAATTTCTTCTATATTCTGTCAAATTTTTCTTCATTTGTTTCATTAAGTTTTCACTCAAATTCTCGTTCTGTTTTCTTGATTTAATGATTCTAACTGTTTCTTCAATTCTTCCTTCTCTTCCTCTCTTTGTTTCTTTTGTTCTTCCTTGTCTTCCTCTATTTGTTTCTTTTGTTCTGTCATTTTCTCATTCATACTATTCATTAATTCCATTAATTTTATAAGATTCGGGTCTCCTCTAGTTTCCTCCTTTACTACCGTTTCCACATCCTCAACCGATGTTACTTCCTTTTCTTCCATTCTGACTTCTTTCTCGGCCTCCTTCTCTAACATCTCGATTTCCTTTTCGGCCTCTGCCGTGCGTTTCTTTGATGCGGATCTTTTGTGCATTTCTGTTTATTTCTTTCGCAATCGCCGCTAAAATATAATGTTTTCTTTAATTTTAGCCTCACTAGTTAGTCACCAATTTGTTACGGACCAATCCTATGGTTTACCAGCCACACGTTGGTTGCGTCTATTTGTTACGTACCGGAGTCGTACCCGTTGAAGCATCACCCTGCTTCGCCAATCTATTACCTTACTTTATTTTATTGATGTGTTGTATTTGGTTTGTTTCCCGATTTTAAGGCGCCAAATTGTTTGATTTCCAAAACAATTAAAATGATTCTTCTCACCTATTTCTCCTTTTCCCTTATTTTAATTTAATCCAACTCACCTGTGTCTTGTAGTTGATTTGAATTTCGTTCCAAAAAATCAGGGTTACCAACCTCTATTTTTTGTAAAAAAAAATTTCACCTTGGCTATATTAAGGAATAAATTGTCTGTAAGGTTAACATAAATTAAATACACAATTGATAATAGTCAAGTGTTTTTTATTAATTTCTTTTTTAAAAAAAATGAAATATGTTTATAATATATATTTTGCTCCTTTTCTTGTTCTTTTCTAGCTCAGCGGTTGGCAATAGTGTTCTCTTAGTATTCCAGGTCTAGTTGATTAAAACGTTATGTTTTGTTTTAATTCAATTGGGTTCTTGTGATTGCAAGAAAATTAATAAAAGATCTTTAGAAAGTACAAAACTTCACATAAAACTTACTTAAATATTATACATGTTCCTATTAAATCACTTCTTAGGTTACAGTACATGTGTTGAGTCACAGTGGATGACTAGGTTAATAGTTCGTTTTTTTTTTTTAAAAACGATTCCAATGTCCAATAATTTGATCACCATAAATTAAAAAGTGAATAAAGATATAAACAGAGTGTCCCTAAGTTATTCCTTAAATGAGTGTTTATATAAAGTTTATTGTTAAGTGAAAACGTGTCACAGTGTAGACTAGTCGTTTTTCATTTTAGTTTTTTAAGTTAATTTATACTTATCACATTCCTTTACATCTGATTTGTCTCGCTGAGTTCATTTTTCTTTTATAATTTATTAAGTAGATTTTTTCTTTCAATTTCCAATAATTCTGGTTATTAAATTTCTTTTTTCCATACTATTATTATTTATCATCTCATTTTGGTTCATTGCAATTTCATTTCTAGTTGATTTATTGCTATTATATGATTATATTGAGCTACATGAATTTTATGATCTGCTCTTCTCTGAATCTAATAATGGACTCCCAATTCGTTTGTAACCGTATTTTTATAATAATATTTTGTTGTCATAGTAACCAGACTCCTATCTCTATTGGCTGAAAGAATGTTGTACTCATTGTTATATGGTTTGAGTTTTTTGCCCAAAATGAATAAATATTTTTATCTTAGCATAACTTTCTTATACTACTTTGAATTTCTATGATAATAACATTATTGGATTGCATTTATTTTATAATTTAATTAGAAACCAAACATGACTGATTTCGGTTCCGTATTTACTGATTCACTAATTTAAAAGTTTTTTTTATATTAATTATTGTATAACTGGTTCTTTTGATATACATTAGGTGTCCTTAAATTTATATTATCTATTTTAATAGTATTCCCTACATTTTGTCCTTACTTTTACTGCTATTATATCAAATTTTACAAATTACTGCCTCCTTCCTATAGGCTCCTCAGGCCTATATCACCTAACTTTCCTTATACAGTTATCATAACATATTTCTAGAATTTCATGAAACAAAACTATTTTAACCATATCTACAATAAATTAACATGGAACATTTATAATCATTTTCAAAACATTATACTATTCTTTTTAACATGCTATGCACATGCTTTTTTTTAATACATTTCCTATCTCCCTATGCTCATTAACTATTATGTATTGAACATGCTTTTTTACCCTTCTATATATTCTTTTTAACACAAACAGATAACTATAACTATTACTTAACTATTATTTTCGTATTTTAACACGTGAACTTTAATTCTACCTATTCCATTTGTGTAGGCCTATTATGCATTAGTTTATTTACAGTTTGCATTCATCATTTTTTACTCAAGCATTAATTATTATTCATTCTACACATTATTACTACTGCTGACTTTCAGTTAGTATATTTTTCTTGGTTCTGTTATTCACTTTAATATTATATTATTCACTGTTTTTCTTTCTTTTCTTCACTTGGATCTAACCACACCACTCACCTTATCATTAACATTGGGTATTTATTATGTAAGGGGTTTATTCCCTTCATATTCTAATAACAATATTATTTAACATTAGATTATTTACAATTATGTCTTGGTAGTCTTACATGGGACTACTCACACTAATAACATAGCTTTGTACTTTTATAATTACATTTACTATTTTATTATTGGTTAACAAGGGGTTGTGATATGGTCACAAAGTTATTTATTTTTATCCTTCCCTTTGCCAATCACTTGGGTTTTGTCATCGTCTCAGTCCTTGTCTTGGTTTAAGTTATTATTGTGCTATATTTTAATACTTTTGTTCATTAATTCCTTCATACTTTGACTTTCGTTATTCCTTTAGTGTTGCAACTCACTTTTTTATTAAATGGTAATTTCTTCTTTATTTGTGGGCTACCTTTTGTAACGTTATACTGTTCACCTTAAATGTGATAATAACAGTTAAATACATTAATATTAATAATGGTTATGACAAATTTTAACATAATTATCTTATTCATAAACTTAACTTCCATAATTTCCTAATATACATTGTTTATTTAGGAAATACAATCATATTGTGTATTACTTCATACTTTATACCTTACTACAGTTCTTCAGAAACTTATTCTAATATAAATACAAATTTTATACAACACATTTTTAACAAATTTGTTGGTTTAGCTATTATACACTTTAACATAATAATCATAATGACCTGTTTCTTTTTGTAACAGTTTATACCTAATTCTTACTAATATTAAAACAAATTACAAACCATAACATTGAAATACACAGCTTTCTTTCTTTAGCATAATAATCATCATGATCTATTTACTTGCAACACTTTGTTCACGATGTTTACTAATATTAATACACATTAGATACTGTAACATTTAACTAAACAATTTTTCTTCACTTAACGTAGTAATCATCATGACATGTTTCTTAGTAACAGTTTGTAAATGATGTTTACTAATAATAATACAAATTACATGCCACAACTTTGAAATAAACAGTTTTCTTTCCTTAACATCCTAATCATCAAGATCTGTTTCCTTGTAACAGTCTACTCATGATCTTTACTAATAATAATACAAATTATATAACATAATACCTGAATAAAGAGCTTTCTTTCTTTAGCATAATTATCATCATGATCTGTCCCTTATATAACAGTTTATTCATGACGTTTACTAATATTAACACAGATTATATACTATAATTCAACCAACTATATTAGTAACTCTTTAAACATATTAATTGTCTTCCTGACAAGTTCTATAATAGGGTAATTAGTTCAGAATTCCTTATTAATAATCACTCAATTTTATGTCACAGATGTTAGCTGCAATATTTGATATGGTTTTCTTTACACTTTACAATATAATATTAATTATTTATGCCTAATGTGACATGAGTCTCACCTATTTTTAAGGCATTATGACCTACAGCATTTAACAGAAATGAGTATTACAATGCTGTGACATTCCCTATATACTTTACTTGACTATGCTATATCATTTATAAACTAAAACAAACATTTTACAACATATAACTTTCAACATAAACTTAGTACATTATTATTGTTTTGTACTTCAATTGATTTTAATAATTAGGTTGGGTTATGCACATTGGCATATTTCTACTCTTTAACATATATAAGTTTGATATTTATTTTGGGAGAACCGTCACTTTACAATATTAAATATTTATTTTGAAGGAACCGTCACGTTACATAATGCCCTCCTTTTAGTCTGGTTATTTCAGTAATGTCTTTAGTACTTGCAGAAATAATCAGCTCCTTATTTTCGTATCAGTTCTCATAAAATCTCTTCATTTCTGACTGATTATGGGTACCCTTTACTTGATATGTGTTGGGTATCGACAACTCGTAGGTATTGTTACCTTTATTTTGAGTAATTATACACGGTCCATGATATAGTAATAATAGTTTCCTGGCTATCTCTTCGATGGAACTTGGCAGTTGCCTGTTCTTGATTAGTACTTTGTCTACCACATCATACTTAATTATTCTGACTTTGTTCCTTTCGTCTCTTCTCCGGCGTAACTCTGCCTTATGAAGTACTCTATTATGTACGTCGGTAATAGCCAACTCTTCTTCTTTTCTGGGAGGAAATTGTATAATTTGAGTGATCTCCCTGGGTGGTGGTTTGTTATACATCACCTGGTAAGGACTGGCTCCTATTGTATCATGATAGGCTAAGTTTAGAATTTCTCTGCAGCTTCCACATAGTTACTCCAGTTCTTGTGTTCATTATGGCAATGAGTACGTAATATTCTTCCTTCAAAAATTATGCATCGTATTGACTACTATTGGGGTGTAACTCTATCTGCCAATAACCGCAGGCTGCATCCCAAGTGCTCATAAACTTACACCCATGGAATTTCTTCATTATTTCCTCGATTTCTCCGGGGGACGTCCTGTCATTGATGATCATCTTATTTAATTCCCTAGCGTCTAGGCATAATCTTACTTGTCCGTCCTTCTTGGGTATAGCTACTATAGGGCTAGTATATGGTGAGTTACTTCTTTCAATTATATCTTCATCGATCATCCGCTGAATTTCCTTTCTGACAGCTTCCTTCAGTGACTAGGCAATGGGATAGGATTTTTTATTAAAACTTACTGGATTATTGAACTTCAGCTCATATACAAAGTTTTTAGCTTTTCCTGGGGAGTCTGAGAATACATGCTTACTTCTTCTCTTGAATTTTGTGTTTGAAATGACCGGATCTCTTGCAACTTTTCTTCCCATAACTCAGTTTCACATGCTACATTTTGATTATTTAATAGTGTCTTAATATTTTCGCTAACATAGTATGAATGTCGGTGCTGAGGGGCACGTGTGCTTCCTATTATCTCAGCCGACCATTCATCACTCTCTGAACTGAGTAATACTGTTCCAATGTTCAGATTAATAACTGCAGAGTGGCACCGTAACATATCACACCCTAATAAAACCTTAAAAGATAGCCCCTGGGCTACTAAAAACACCATCGGAATTCTTATTCCGTTACTTGTAACATCTAATATTACCTGTTGCTTAATAGTTTTATTCTGTATTCCTATCGCTCCTATTATAGTGACATTATGGATGGGCAAAGTCAGTATCCTTTCCGTATTTAATTCTTGAATTCTATTTAATTCTGTTTGATCAAGCAATGATATATTTGCCCCCGTATCTATCATAATTTCTGTTGGTACACCTTGTAATGTATATAATTTCATTGCTCTGTTTTGCCCCTTCAGCCGTGTTTTCTTCTAATAATTCGGATCGTATGTTTTTCAAGTAATGGTTCCTGATGATGATGATTGAGTCTTCTTTTTGGTTATTTGTTTTTGTTTGCCCTTTTTCCACTTGCAGTGACGGGCTGTCATGGGTTTTCACTGCGGACATCGTTTCCCCTATTACTGTCAGGTGTTAACTGTCTCACCTGTTCATCTCTAGGCTGGTGTTCCGAGGGGACCTCTCTTCACCCTTCCCAGCTGCTTGATCTATCTCTCAGCACTCCTACTTCTTGGTGGGCGCCTATTATCTTCATCTCGTCTGTACTGATTTCGATATGTTTGGTTATTGTTGAAGCTTCCCCGGCGGCCTCTGAATCAGTTGATTGGTGGATTCTTGTTATTGCCGTTGGCTCTTATGTGGTTGACCCTCTGTCTACTTTCTCTGTTTGGTTCGTTTCTTCGTTCATTTTGGGTTTCTGACCTTCGGCGATTTCTCCGATAGTAATCTTCTTGTTCATAGCTTTCTAAGAGAGCCTCCATTGCCCCAATTGTTTTAACCTGTCTGCATAATCTGGCAAGTACTATTCCTTCTTCAAAGTGGTACGATAGTTTAGTCACCAAGCACTCTTCTGGTATTCTCGGTTCCAGGTTTCGTGCTAAACAGACCTTGCCTAGGAAGTATGCAGTAGGTGTTTGGCCTCGGGTAGGGTCATACTTCCCATTGCATAGGTTATCTCGGACTATGTTCTGGATTGATTCAGACCAATATTTGGTCTTGAATACCTGCTTAAACTCTTGGTAATTGTGAACTTCATTTCTTATTGCTGTCCACCAATTATCAGTGATATTTTTAAAACTCTCATCCAGAAACATTTTAATCATATACCATCTATTTTCTTTGTTCCGGCTGATTAGTTCTTCTATCCTCTTCAGAAACTCAAATGAATTTGTTCTATATTCCTTAAAATTAATATTTTCTCTGTTTTCTCCCAGTGGTATATGGGTGTAGCTTATGGAACTATTTCTAAGTACCTCTAGCTCTTCTCGGATGTTTATTAATTCTCTCTTCTGTATTTCTTCTATCTTCTCTTTATTACAGTTTACTTGGTGTCGTACCTGTCCCAAGTTATTCCCCACATGGTCTAATTGTTCATCCATTCTGTCGTGTAATTTCTCTAATTTTTTTTGTGTGTCTTGTTGTAGTATTTCGACCCTAATTTTGCTATTATCTTCTACATTATAAATTTGATTTATGATCTCTTCTCGGAATTGTATCAACGCTTCATTGGTCCTCTCAATTTTCTCATTTGTTTCGGTTATTCGTTGTTTTATCTCCTCCCTATATTCTTCTAACTGTTGTTTTAGCGTTTCATTATTCTTTTCCATTTTCTTGTTAAGTGTTTCATTGTCCTCCTTCATTTGTTGTTTCAATGATTCGTTACTCCTTTCCACCTGTTTAAATGCTTCTTTCATAAATTCCATTAAATTGTGTGAGTTGACACTCTCTGTTGTTTTGTTCATTTCTGCTGTAGGTAGTATTGTAACAGCCGTTGCCTCTTTCTCATGCATGTCTACGTCGGTCTCTGTATTATCGGTCCGTTTACATGATGTTGCTCTTCGTGGCATTTTCGTAGTTTATTGTAGTCGCCGCTAAAGTAGAAAACTGGTAAAAGAATACAATACAACAATACAATATTATTTCCTACTTTTAGCCTCACTAGTTGGTCGCCAAATATGTAACGGTTAAATAAATAATAAATTAAATTCAAATGCTGCGTATATGCCTCACGTTTGAAGCACCATTTATGTAATATTAAATAAATTCAATAAAATTAAATGGTCTGTTCCGTTTTGTTATTCTGTGTTATCCCACGTTGTTGGGTCAATTATGTAATAATCAAATAAATTAAATGCTGTATTAAGTTATTCTCGAGTTGTAAGCGCCAAATATGTAATTCAAAAATAAAAAATAAAAAGTTGATAAATGTTTAAATTCAATGTTGTAATAGGTAGTGTTTTTAAATTCTTCCTATAACCCCTCTTGTTGTAAGCACTAATTTTCGTAACGTTCTAATTTATTTACGTTTTTTAAATTTACCTTTAATTACTTTATTTTATTTTTCAATATAAAAATAATTCATCAAGTATTTGTTTGTAGAATGTATGATTACTTTAGTAATTGATTGAAATAAATAATGATTTAAAATCTGATTATTATATCGGGGCTCACTTGGTACCCTTGACCACTACCAGACTTCGCTTCCAATTCTGTCTGCAGAAGCACTCGTATTTTAATATTTACATAATATGGATCGATAATAGAATATTTACGATAATAGAATCTGGAACACACTCTAGTGCGGCCTTGATTGAAGCTACATTTGTTCGACTAACGCCGGGGGAAACTGGTTGAGGACGTCTTCCTCTTGTCTATGTTTCACCACTATTTCTGACTTGAAGTGGCGCTTTTCAATTCGTAATGTATGTCATCCCACCATAATCCCCATATTTTCTTCGCCTTCGTTTTGGCTTCCGACGAGATGCTTTACGCGCGCGCGCGAGCACACACACACACACACACACACACACACACACACACACAGACACACACACACTGCGCATACCTACATACCTATGTTTTCAGAGTCTATACACTTCGGTAAACAACGTATCCTAATAAATTTGGGTATTAGTTCACTGAAGATGTGGAAGTGGACAGTTGTTATGCTCGATACGGAGGGTTTTCAATTTTCCTCAAAACTTTATAACAGGCCTACGTACGGTATATCGATCTGCGTAGATAGCATTGCAGTTAGGGTTTCAAAACTGTAAGCTACAGTTAGAAACATTAGATATATTATTAGCCATTCTTTTGGCACTCAGCTATATTCTAGTCTTCTGGTATTTAAATTATTATATCCCTGTCCTCTGTATATGTATCTTTTCCAATTCTCACTGTATATATCGTAACTACGTGTCGTTAAGTTTCCAGAGGGACGTGTTAAATATAAGAAGAAATTAAGCAATGTTACACAGATTTTGTTTACAAAACTAATTGTTACGTTAGAGGAGAACGTAAGTTTAAACAGAAAGAAATATGCATTTTGCTATTAGAAAATAACGCCGTAAAGAGATTAAAGGCTAGGCCAAAGTTTACTTGTCGGCAGTTTCTTTGCAGACTGTAATTGAGAAATGTTACCTGAGAGGACGGAGTCGCAACACGTTTTACAAATTAGAAATGTTTTCCGCCGTTACTAGGTAACCGAAGTGTAACTATCAAAGTAAGACAAAGTTGGTTTCCAGACAGACGACTTTTTTTTTAAACACAGCGCCGTTTGAAGTAACTGTGGATAAATGAATTAATTTTAATATACAGCCGAGTAACTCTATATGTTTATTTGACAAATTAATAGGTACACAATTAAAATATAACAAAAAGTTTTTGAAAGAAAAATTGCCAATCGGTTTAAAGACTAACCGATACTTTTATCTACTGATTGTTAGGTTGTTATATGTACTTTTACTGAATAGAGATATTCAGGGGATATATTAGGGAAGGAACGTATAAACTTAAATTCTTCTCATCAATCTTTCTCTCAACGGTACAGAGTTAGTCTGCCATATTAAAACACATCAATATACATTTTAACAAGGAATTTACTAAATGTTTATTAAAAAATTTCCTTATTGCTCATTATTCCCAGCTTTTTATCTCTCACTTCTTCACCTCTGTCGCCTCAAATTTTTAGCATAAGGCTTCCTTACTAAGGTCACATGCTCTCCCCTACAAAAATGTCCATTTAATCCCATTCCTACAAAACCCTCACAACCTGGTATAGAAAATAAATAAAAATGGCAGTAGCTACATTTTAAAATATTTTCTCACTTTATGTATCTACTTTGTTTGTAAATTGTGCAGAAATAATGTAAAAAAAGTTTTTAAATGACTATCAGTGCTTGGTTGAGAGTTATTTATTCCTTTCCAGCAAGTTCTAGGTCCATGCGGTCTCTACACTTCAACATGTTTTCATGCTGCAGTCACTGCTGGCATTCTGTCCTTATCCATTCATTCAACATGTCCTTGGCATTGTAATTGCTTTCCTGCTTTTTTTTAAATATTGCGAGTCGCCTGCTAATTCCTTATACTCTGAGAATCATTTTATTAGGTACCTTGGTAGTCATATCACTATTGTTGAGTGTCTTAATAGATTCATTTCTATAGCATCAAGCTGCCTATCTAAGCTCTCGTTTCCTGTTACATCTCGGATCCTTATAGAGGAGTACCCTTTAATAATGAATTAAAAATAAGTAGCTTTGTCTTCTTTGTATTATGAGTACTCTATAAAAGCGTGTTCAAAAATCCAGTTTCTTTGCAAACTTGTGTAATTCTACATTTAATTTCTGTTTTGTGTGTTCCGTCGGATGTTATATTGGAACCGACATATTTGTAGCTTACCAACAAACGTACGCAGTGTTGGTGTAATTAAAATCTAAAACCCATCTACTGTTTTTGCACTTCTTTTTCCCGGTCACGTATTCACTATCCTCGTGATCGTGGGTTAAAATGTCGGCCATCGACGTAATGCAGGAAATATAAAATCTGTTCTCTAAAAGTAAATGTTTTTGCAATATTTTACCCATAAGGTAAAATTTGTTGCGCTATTTTTATACCGCTATTTTTGTATAAATATCAAAGAGCAAACGACTTATTAATTTGTACCTTAATTAACGTACGTATTAATTCTGTTTATTACAAGGTAAACGTTCACAAAGTCGGTGTACTTTTGAATATTTACTTTAGAATACAGGAAATCTACTTATTTAAAATTATAAATAATATAAAGTAAAGTGGATGGACGTTTGTATAGAATGGACGACAGTAGGTTAAAAAAGCAGATCTTCAAATATCTGTGGGGGAAGAAGTCAACATCAAGTTGGATTAAACAAGTCTAAAAGGATTTAGAAAAAATAATATACACGCAGAAGAAGCAATTAAAAGAGAAATTTTTTTGGGCAAAATTATTAAAAATGGAAGGAGTCCAGGGTAGGAGTGAGAAAAACGCAGGTTCAATGACCTAAGATACGTGAACAATAATGAAAGAATAAGAATGGTAACGACGAGGAGGAGTAATGTGAATGCGATGATACGGGAGAGAATAAACTGTTTTAATAATGATTATATGAGGAGAACATGGAAAAGAGGGTGGAGGGGAAAGAGAAGGAGATATTTAATCAAACGGGTGTGCTACCTTGAATGTGCAATGTGCAATGTTATGTAATTAGAAATTACAATAGTAGGGCCCAAAAATTTCCTAATTATTTTTCAATAACACCAGATTACAGTCTGAGAGATAGAAAAAACAGAGACAGAAAGAGAGAGTGTTAGGTAGGGGGAAGGGAGAAAGGAAGGTAAGGAGCGAGCAGGCAGGTACTGATACAATAAGAAATGAAATAAAAGATTTATCGTTTTAACGGCTAATGTTTTAGTCGTCCATATTTGGTCTTAAAAATTTGGAGCAGTAGACGTCAGCTCCGACATTGTGTTAACGTTAACTATCCAAGACTAGTTAAACATTTTAAGTTACACAGAGTCATGTTTAGTTGTGAACTGTTTGTCAAGTTCATAAATAAGCACAAAACGGTCTTCGTAATTCCTTGCCCCTGCCATTTTTCGTAAAAATTCTAAAGTTTGAAGTGCTCCTGACGTATTATTTAACATAATATACAACACTTATAATGTTTGCAAAAACTTTAGCCATTAACTGGAATGATCTCGGGAGAAAGTATTTAAAGTTACGGCAACTTTATATTGATCCTTCATCAGCAAAAGTTTTAGTATTAATGAAAGTTTCTTTTTATTTGATGTAAGCATGTGACACTTGAAGGCAATGCCTCATTTGTATTAAACAAGTCTTTTTTCTTCGGTAAATGTTGAGTATTGTTTCTCTAATTAATATTTTTTTTTCCTAAAATTATAATGTTCTTAGAAATTAAATTTTACAAGCCCTATATACATATATAATATATATATATATATATATATATATATACATACATACAATAGCCCTATAAAACATGTATAGACCTACAATTGTAAATTATGAAACGTAATTATCTCTGAACATAATAATCTTATATTAAATTGTTAACAATTTATTTTTACCTCTACTTTAATTTATTTACATGGTTTAAAAAACAAAAGTAATATTATTAAAGGTTTAGAAGTCATACTAATATAAAGCATCTGCTTCCTTCCTTGCTGGACGCAGATTCATTATGAATAAAGACATTCATATCGTAACAAATGATGTTTACAGACGGTTTAGTAGTTTAGAGACTGCGACATTATTTATTTTTCATATATTAAATTCTTCTCTTATTTCGCAGTGTTGCATGCTACGGTTCCCACTCTTTCTCAGTCTATCGAGGTATATTCAATACTTAGTTTTCTTTTTCTTTCGTTTCACGGTAGCCTGACTTCTTTCAACTTCCTCTTGACTTCTGTATTCTATACCATCTGCCGACTAGAAGAACATCCATTTATGTAGGCAGTTCTGTATACTAATACCACGGTCAGCGTATCATTCGTGACAATTGTTTGCCGTTCATCCGATAGCAGAAGAGAACTCTAGCAATCGACAAATGATGACTTCTTATATTTCAAGTCGCCAAACTTTTCGTAATCTCTTGAAACTGGGTAGGCAAGATTAGCTCTATAATGGGAAAGGGACTTAGCGAGATATCCCATTTTTATATTTTTGTATTTCCTTACTGTGTGTGTGTGTGTGTGTGTGTGTGTGTGTTTGTGTGTGTGTGTGTGTGTGTGTGCAGAGTTATCCTAAGGACACGTCTGTGTGACAAGTAACGTAACTTTCTTTCAGTTATAAGACAAAATTACTACATAACACAATATCACTAGTCAACACATTTTATTGGAGATAAACTTATTCTTCTAATTCTTTTCAGAAAGAGCAAACGCAAAGTGCTTAATAGTAAATATATTTTCCATTTCGGCGGTAAGTTGTATGGCATTATAAAATAATGTACGCGTATTTCCTTATTTGAGAGAGACTGTGACTCTTATACGACAGTGTCTACTTTCAGGAAAGTAGAATTGTTGCATGAGAATATTACAATTAAATCAGTCTGTGATTATAAAATCATTATCATGAACACATTTGTTTATTTCTTTCTTGTCACTGATCTACTGCGTCAACTATACACCGCAGAGTCTACATAATTTTTGCTTTTGTACATTAAAACCTGTGTCGGGCCAAGCTATACGCTGATGCTAATTTAAGTTTGACAAGTTTACTTTAGTCCGTAAACTGACGCTTCTTTACAGTTATACCTGACGTACTATACACAACATAAAGATTCGTATGGTCTGCTTTCGTTACTTCCTTTCTAAATTGTCGTTATTGAAGAGCTGGAACCCTTCAACGTTAACGTGCATGTTTAGAGCGGTTCGTCCTTAGCAGCGAACTTTAAATTTCTGCTTCAACATTAGCGATAACCAAATCCCAATAAATGAGTTTTATAACAGTACCATAAAGAATCGGCAATAATTTGTATCATAAGATTTAGAAAAATCCGAATACTATTTACATGAGTCCGTTTAGCATAATATCCCCAGGGTGCAATATGTCTAGACTGGCTTCAGTATCAAGCCGATACATATTTCTATATTTTTATCTCTTTTCTCTTAACATATTTTTTGTCTTTAATTTTGTATCGAGGAATGTACCTAGCTGTTTAACATTATTTGCGTATATAATTATTCTGTATTTCTTTACGCAATTATTTTGTTTCGTACGTAATTTATGTTTGTTTCTTTAAATTACTTCCTATGTTCCTCCCTTAAACACTTTTTTGTTTGTGCTTTTATTTCTGTAGATGAGTACAGTCTTTCCTTCTGTACAAATATTTGTAACTAATCATTTATCTCTGTCATAAGTCAGGCCAAAACTAGATTATTACAGTGTCATATATTTTTACATTATTTGTCATTTGCATAAGCGTCGTCTACCTTCCACACAACCAAATATCTAATCGTTCCGTGTCTGTTGCCAGTGGTATACGATTGTCTGCTATACACAGCCTTGGTAAACAAAAATATTTTATAAGAATATTTGTGCAATCTTTATGAGACTGTCCTAAACTGCAGTCTTTAAAAAGCCTTATGGATATTGAGTTCTACGATTTTAGTGTTTGAAATTTTCTTGAGTTTTTCAAATGCGGACCATATGTTACTTGTATATCATACGTGTAGTTGTATTGAATATTTAGATGTTCGGACATTAAGACAAAAATTAAATTAAATAAGCAGATATTACTATTTTAAAAGGTTACCAAAAAAGGTTTATAGAACCATCTGTTAGTGGCTTTCAAGTGTCATGTGATTCCTTAGGGAAAAATAATAGAAAGTATCTTATAATCACTCTTGGAAAGAGTACATAATAAAAAGAGAGGAACTGGGCATTTTGTAATACATTGAATTGTATTATGGGAAGAAATTCATATTTGTCCACATATAATAAAGTAATGATATACAACCAGATACAGTAGTAAAACCTGCCTGCGTTTTATATAACATATTAAGTGTTCCATTGTCTGCTGGTAATAATAATTTGCTGGTAGTAATTATTCACCATCGTGTTAGTAACGATGCCACTGCGACAGTGATCAAAACGTCTACAGCTAAACATAAAACAAGACTATAGTAACACATCAACATTAAGACAATTCAACTAGTTGTTAATGACACTCTCAATACAGCCCTGAACACGCCTAAGTCCGTCATCGAACTGATTTAGTGATAACGCAGAAGAGTGCTCAGTGTAGTGATAGTTATTCAAACACTGAAAACTTTAGACACCAACTTTAGACTGTAAGTATTTATGCACTTAGATTAGAATAAAATTAACAGTTGGTCGTTCAGAACATTATTGGTGGTATAAAGTAATACTTAATTTATTTTATAATATTTCATCAACATATGGATTCATTCTTAAAATTTGTTGGCTTTTCAAAGTGGGTATTTTGAATTATTCGCGGAAATTCTCCTACGTGGGATAGGTTTTCGTGTGATGTTGATAATTCCAGAAAACCTACTGTATTATATTTTCATTATCAGTTACTGTTTTGTTTATTTATCTGTGTAAATGTTATCCTCTGATATTTCGATTACCTGTGACCTTTAGCGTAACCGCTTTGTTACGCTAAACCTAACAAAAAAATCTTAGTTAAAAAAAGTCTAAGATTTAAATTTTCTTTCTCTACCTTATTTATTATGAATAATAAAAGCTTTTGTGTAGATTTACTTTAATGGGTAGTTCTTGAGCGCCGCAATAAATCTTGCAAGTAAATTACTTTACTATGCCTTACACACGCTCACCCACACAACACACTTTTCTAAGGTAAAGATTCAAGTAACAGAGTAAAAAGTATTTTTTGTATTTATTTATTCAATTTAGGTACACTCTTACCGTGAAGTAATGGAAGTTGTAATAACAAAATACAATTTCAATTTCAAAAATAAGTATTTCATAAAGAAGTCATAATTCTCATCACAATTGAAAATCAAACTCAAGAATATAAAGGTTTAGAAATGTGTACATGTGATTACAAAGATTTAAGACATATTTTATTTTTAATAAGTTCTGTTTCATACCCGTAAACCTGTGAAACTTGATACTCATAAGACCAATTATTAGCTACCTTTGCCTTTACATTTTCCTTTCATCCATCTCCTACAAATCCATCCCTATTCTCTACCACTTTTTTTACATTGTCCCCCATTTCTCTGCTTCTTCTTTTGTGATTTATATCCACCTTTTCTTCGCTTTTTCTTCTATTTTATCATTAAACGCTATTTGGCTTAGAACGCTGTCTTCCGAATTCTGTTTTCTGTCATCCTGGAAACATTTAAGAACTAGAAGAAATAACTGTAAGAGTCAAATAGGCTATCAGCACGATCGGTATAGTTTGGAAGGCGGCAAAATAACATCAAACTTAATTTTATAGTGTAATAAGCTGTAATAGCTGTAATTTTTTTGAAAAGACTGTTTGCCTTTTAGGAGATCCATGTAGATATGAAAACATTATTAATATTAATTTAAAAGTGACTCTTTTATTTCTGATATATCGATCAAATCAGTCGTAAACACCATTTAACTCCTCTTAAGAACGCCATTTCCAAGGCCTGTATTTTACTACCTTGTTTTTGCTGATTGCCCGTAGGACAGTACAGGGACTGCCATAATACTGCAGAACTTTAATATTTATCTCTACGTACCTTGTTTCTGATAATACGGAATGAAGTCATAAGAGAGGAATTACAAGTTTTCAATTTTAATTAAAGATTAAAAGATTATAAACAACGGTGGAAGGAACAATTAGAAAGAATATCATATTCCAGACTTGCCAAACAAGTCTGGAAATACAAACCTAAACGACACAGGTGTGTGGGTAGGCCCAGGAAGAGATGGCTGGAGGATCTTTAAAGGCGGAATAGGTAGCAGCACCTTGGATAAAGCGTCTTGCGAAGATGATGATGATGATCAGCCGTAAACACCATTGTATCCAATAACAAAACCTTGGATCTAATTAAAAAAAGTGTTAAAGTTTTAAACCAAAAGTGTCAGTAATAAGATCCGCTCATGGTAGTTCACACTCATGTAGGTAGCTTCGTATTAAAATATAATTAAGGTATACCGTAGGAATGTTGTGAGCTTAGCGAATGTTTCCGTGACAAAAATTCAATATCGGTTTTTTGCAGAGGAAATTTGACACCTTTGCAACGCAAGGGATAAGTGCCCATCTAGCCCTCAAACGTTCACCATGAAAATATCTAACCAACAAAATCGGATATTTTCTATTGTTAGAGTTTTTACTTGATAATTGATTGTATTAATAACAGTTTGGTGTCATAAAATGTGTTAAACAACTTCAAAGCAATAAACGTTTTTATTCTAAATAGTTTGATTCAATCTCTCAATGCGTTTTAACAAGAAAACCACTATGTATTTGTAATTCATTAGAGAGATTTTATAAAAACTTACTTTTTATTATTACAGACAAGGACGTTACATTAATTCACCTCCAGGTCATCAAGACACCTTTACATTGAATGTACATAGAAAACAATTTCAAGAATAGAATTACCATTACCACGACGGAAGTATTTTTCAATAACTGCAGGCCTTCTGCATATTGGGAGTAAATCCTTGCTTTCACAATGTTGTCTTGCGTATTTCATTCAGTAGTATTATAATTGCCACTTCAAACGTAGGCACAAGTTTTTTCATTATTTTCTTTAGCAAGTTTGAAAGCCCGAGGAACTACATATATTATTGCATATTGCCATATTCGTAGCATCACGTATTTTTATCTCCCTCGTACCAAGTACAATGTTTGAAAATTATGTTTTTTCCATAAAATTCCACTACCTGAAATTAATTTCTTCCACCAACATTCATCACATCTTCCGTCTGGACCTTCTCCTCGCCGCAACGGTTATTTTTTTACTTGAAAATTAGATTTGCTTTGACCATAGTTAAGTACTTTTCAGTCTTTAGCCGCCAGTTAATGAAGAAGAAAGTTATCATTATCATCATCTTTACATCACGGCATAGGCAAGGTGTTGTCTGTTATCCCTTCAGAGAACGTCCAGCTATCTCTTCCTCGGTCCACCCACTTAACTGGGTTTACATTTATACTTATTTGGCCAGTCTTAAATCTGATATTTCCTTAATTGTTCTTCTCACCGTCGTTTATTATCTTTTAATCGTTCATTAAAATTGAAATTTTGTAATTCCTCTTTTATGACTTTATTCTGTATACGATCAAGTTTAGAACACCATTTAAATCCTCTTTAGAACGCCATTTCCAAGGCCTGTATTTTAATTTCTTGTCTCTTTGTTGTCATCCATAATTCACACCTATAGGTCAGTACAGGGACTGCTATAACTTTGTAAACATTTAATTTTGTCTCTTGACGTATCTTGTTTCTAAAAATGCAATTTATTGTCCCACAGATCGTCTGGAAGTTATATAACGTAAGATTAATAAGATAAATATTATCATAGCAAGTATCATTTACCAAATAGTTAAAATGGCTCACCTATTCCACAATTTGATAATTATTTATTATTTTTGTTCTTACTGGTTTCCTTCCTCGAAATACCATTACCATTGTTTTATAGTGGGGATTTTCATATTGTATCGTATATAAATCTGGTGAAGCTTAAATACTGATTTTTGTAAAACGGGTTCTTTGTTTTGAATAAGAAGTAAGTCGTCAGCAAACAACAGCACAATCATATATCTGTCTCGTGATATCTTAATACTAGGATTCACTTACTTACTAGATCGTTCATATAAAACTTAAAAAGACTAGGTGATATACTGAACACTTTAATTGACAGATATTTGTTGAGAGATGCTAAAATTATTTTTAATATTTATTTTAGTTCCGTTATATAAGACTTGTATAGTTCTTATAAGTTGTTGTGGATATCTCTGTTCTTCTAATACTTGCCACAGCATATTTCGACGTATTCTGTAAAAGGCATTCTCAAATGAAATTAAAGCTACACGCGTCTCTTTTTTCAACTCACAATGTTTCTCAATTATCTGTGCAGGCCTAATAACAAAAGCGCTGTCTGTACAAGATCTGTTCTTCCTGAAACCGTTCTGTTTTTTCAAAATTATATGTTTTTAAATAGTTTGTAGATGTTGATTTTCGATTGTTGCATATATTTTGTAGACTATAAGAAAGTAGTATGAAAAAATTAAACATCAAATAGCCAATCCGAAAGCAGCACTATCAGACTCTTAAGACAGTAGAATAAAAATATTACAAATGATGGAAAAAGAAAAACTAGTAACAGAAAGTATTACACTAGACGGAACAGAGGTTTAGTATACCTCAAGGAAAAATAAGGAGAAACTAAAAGGGCCAAACGGAGACAGAGTCTCAATTGCGCTGTCAAAATATAGCTGACGCTTGAGATTCCAGGCACTGCCCGATGGAAGTAGTTATACATGAATGTTTCTAGAGAAGATATCACTGCACCACAGTGCGACTATATTTCTGAAGAAGTTACGTGTACTTGTCGCTTAAACAAACGATTAGAAAGTGTTATTAGTAGAGCACTATCAATTGCGCTGTCAAAATATAGCTGACGCTTGAGATTCCAGGCACTGCCCGATGGAAGTAGTTATACATGAATGTTTCTAGAGAAGATATCACTGCACCACAGTGCGACTATATTTCTGAAGAAATTACGTGTACTTGTCGCTTAAAAAAAAAGTTAGAAAGTGTTATTAGTAGAGCACTATCAGTGTGCTTCTTTTGGATTTCAGATGATTGTAATTTACGCGTATTTACGTTAGTAATCTTTTTTGTAAGAGAGTGTTTTCAATAATAATTTCTATGACTGCTTTAGAACAGCGTTAATAAAAATTGTAAGGATTAGTCTGATGTTTAGTGATTTATTCCACTACTTTAAGACCCATGAAGGTTTTGTAAAAACATTATTTTTTTAATGTGAAATAAAACTTTCTTATGAACTTCAAAAATTAAAGAAACAAGGTACAAACTAGCATAGTTCTCTTATGTATGAATGAATCTGTATCACGCTGGATCATAACTCTTTGGAAAAAAGATAAACAAAAATTAGAGTTGACGTTTGTTGTGTATGTATTTATTAACTGATAGTTTATGCTGAAATGAAAATGGTGGACAAGTGTCGTCAGAAAAATATCAGTAACTCGGAAAATTAAGTAGGCCTTTTTTTGAGTACTCAACCTGCGAATTTATTTCCAGTCAGATCTAATTCAGCTTTGACTTCAGTATAATTTACTTTACTACAATACTCAACTCTCATTTCAGTTTTCTTGATTCAATATAATTTACCCAACTGACGTCTCTCATTATTTATTTTCCATATTTAACACGGAGCTTCACTTAACATCATCTCCCTACCAACATTCCTTAGAACAGAGTGTTGCCAAAGCTCCTGTAATATACAATATGACATGTCATCCTCATTAACAAAAATGTGAAGTCACTCAAGACTGTCTTACACGCTTCACCTATCTGATAAATTTCTTTGTTAGTGAATTTGTCTTTTCATCTAATCTTTAAGATTGTTTGGATGAATCTGCTCGCCGTTGTTAATATTCTCTACTATCCACGTTTCGCGCCCATCTAGGGCTATAATCCAAACAAATGTTTCAACACTATTATTTGTAGATAAAAGGTGTTTCATTTTGTTAAATGCTTTTTATTGTAAGTAATCCTTCTACTAATTTTGTTTAAATTTTGTTCACCCTTTGCAATATTTTTTTTAAATAAATAAATTTTTCAACATACTGTACAGTTTCTATTTTTTAATATTTTCACTTTTGAGTTTTTCCTCCATTGCATACCGTTTCTATATTAATTTAATAAAATTTTCCAGTTTCATAACACTCTCTATCGTTTCCGCCATGTCCTGACTGCTCAGTTTGAGATATCAATGTCGTCAAAAAATGGAATCCTCTTTACCTTTTCTCCTTGTACCTTAATTCCGGTATTCACGACTTCTTTGATATCTGTATGTATATGAAGTACAGTAGGTATTAGTGATTGTATCCTACGTGTGAAAGGTTACATAATTTAATCCAGGTCTTAAAGTGCAGTAAAGTTATTTGTCCACACTCATTTTTCTAGAACATTCCATCATTTATTACACTGTTCGTTAGTTGCTGGTAGAAACATATCAGATGTTCAAGAGGTGAATTAGTTATGTCACTGTCATACTCCACAAAATCTTCTAATGTCTAAGCGTCAATATATGTGACGTCAATACATGTTCTTAGTATATATAACTTATTTTTCGTTCGTGAATACTGTAACATAACAAAATTATCACACTAAACATTTGAATTAATGTGACATAAATAAAAGAAAAAGTTCCATAGTGAGTGAGAAAAATAAATTGTTTAAGGATTACACTAGAAACTGTATAATTAAGTCTATAAAATGTGAATAAAAATGGAAAATAATACAGAAAACCATTAATTAAAATAACCTACTATGTAAAAACCAGTTAAACCAGCAGTATACCCAGTAGATTGGGGAAGCAGTACAAAAATGGAAGGACCATAAAAAAGGAAATAATCTGTCATGAAACCATTTTAATAAGGAAACTACTAATGTGATATTTGAAGAAGGGACAAAACACATCAAGATTCTCACAAAGAGACCAGAAACAGGAAGAGATATGCCAAAACAAAATGTTAGTCATATAATAAATACCATGAGACAAAATTGAAACCGATATAGGTAAACCCAAACAAGTTACAAGATACAATACTATAAAACACAAATTGTATATTAGTTGTAAGTGTAATATGTTAAAAAATATGTCAAAAGAGACTACCATAGTGTAGAACTCACTAAAAAGACTACCATAGTGTAGAATCCAATAAAGTGAAGTGAGATAACAAAATTAAGAAACTACAGAGTGTATAGTGAGAAACATAGTTAAAAAAATCTATGAAAAAATCTTCAATGAAGTTTAAATATTATAAAAAGACTACCATGAGTGTAGAATAATAATAATAAAACCATTGGAATCAAAGACAGTCTAAGGGCTGACAACATTACCAGTAATAAGAGTTTTTTAAATTAGATATAAGAAAAACTATTACATATAAAATGTTTTCTTTAATTATAGTTAAGTAAATAGTGAGAAGGACAAAAATACCAAAGGACAGTTCATAACTGATGGTATAACTAATATTAAGATGTTTGTTATTTATTATTAATTAGATAATATTTTAGATGTAAGGTGTTAATAGATACAAGATGTTTTTTGATCACAGTTAAAGTGTTTTCAAAAGAAACATAATACACAAGACAGTTAGTGACTGACAGTGTTACTAGTAATAGGAGTTTTTTATTTTTTTAATTAAATTATGTCTAGGATAAGCTATTTTGTTATCATTTGATGATACAGTAAAAAATAATAGGAATAAGATGTTTTTGTTAAAATTAGGTGATATATGGAAAATAGTTGATAATAAGATGTTTTTGTTAAAATTAGGCATAAGATGTTCATGTTATGGTTCAATGATGTTATTAGTATAAAGAAAGTTTAGTAGATACAAGATATTCTATTGTATTTAAAATCATGTCATTTAATTTTCCATTGTGTAAGTCAGAGAGGCAAGTAGGGCATAAAAATGTAATAATTTTATTCAAATCAGTAAACCATGTATAATTGTACAAACAGACCAGCCAAGACACCATTTTTGTAAACACAGAATGGCCTATAAACAAAAAATTATCTATCAAAGAATTAATCTATGTAATAGGAATAGAATTCAATACATACAATACAGAAATTGAAAATATAATTAATACAGATACAGTTAATAGCAAATAGAATGACAAAAGAAAGAAAATTAACTTCTTTTGGAAACAGTCAAAAATAGGCTTATGATAGTAATCAAATCAGACTAAACAGCAAATTAATCAATATTGAAATGTTTTAATAACCAAATTATTAACAACAAAGTAATTACGGAGTTATTAGGTGTATTCCAGGGAAATATTATACCGAAAAAACAAATAAAAACCTTTACAACACTGAATTTGTACAAAATATTTGTACAACATACAATCATTATGTAAAATTGTAATTTTTGTGCTTAAATGAGTTTGAAACAAACCCAGCTATATATCAAAAGATGTAAAATTAAATAATCAATATTACTGAATAGTTAGATTCATGTAAAATTAAGAAATATTTGAAATACAGTAAAAAATAAGAAAACTTGTTATGTATAGTTAGATAGTGAAACAAGTCTTAGACAGATATTTTATAATTAAACAATATGAAGAGGAAAAAGACATACCACAAATTGCCCTAAAACGACGACGTTGCGTCTATTAGTCTATTGTTAATCGCAAAGCTGAACAGTTGAAAAATGTGTTAGTGGAGTATTGAAAACCAAATAATTTGTATTAAAACCAAGTGTGGTTATGTGGCGTGTAACGGAGATGAACTAACAAGTGAAATAACCTTATCTATCAATGTCTAACACTTCACAAGTTTCCAAAAACACAGTATAACACCATAAAACTCAACACCAGAAATCGACAGCCATTTTGAACAATTATTTGGAACGAATTCACAGAAAACGAACACACATAATTGAACACCACACTACACAAGAGATCCATCCAGAATTCTACATCGCAGACGACGAGGGGACATTCAACACGATATTTTGGACCAACACCACTTCGCAGAAAAGGGAACATCGTTTTATTTCTGTGGGAGAAGATCTTCAATTCCAACGGCATCATAGCAGTTAAAATCGAGCAGACGGCGGCCATTGCTGAATTTCTATAAAGACGACCAGCCAGTGCTTCCTGGAGAGGAGTGACGTCATTTCTTCGACTTGGTTCAAAATTTAAATAATTTCTTTCTAATTGACAATTGTAATAATAATTCTGTTCTATTTCAGATATTAACATTTAGTTTAAGAATACCTGTTAAATGTATCTTGTTCCTTGCCCTCTGACCATTTCGACTCGTTAAAAGAACCATAAATTTAAACTTGTAAAAAATATATTTGTTGATTTTTCTCACTGCCGACTGTGGCAAATATTAGCCAGTGCCTGGGACATGCGCAGTTTGACTGGCGCACAATTTTGAATGAATAAACGCAAATCATTATTCAGTTACCAGCATTGTTTTTATTTCTACAATTAATGTTATTATTATTTTTTATCAAACAAAACATAATTCACATTGAGAGAATAGATATAGAAGGAAATTACAAACTCAACTAATTAATTAATTATTAATTAATTAAATTAAATCATTCAATCAAATTCGATACAAGAACAAGAAAAAATATTTGCAAAATTTTTAAAGTTTGATGTATTTGTTATTTATCAATCCAACACACCTAGTTATAACATATTCTTATCATCAATATCTTTATAATTTATTTATTAGTACACTTGAATTTATATTACAAATTGACTAGCCTAAACAGTGGGGCTAAAAGAAGAGCACAATACCCTTGTTATCACAAAAGCAACACACACAATCTCTCTATATATCTCTCTATATATATTTCAATCTATATATTTGTATTCAATTATTTTTATTTGTAATATTATCATTTGATAATATTACAAATTGGCGTCCAACTTAAGGGGCTTTAAATAGGAGGTAATAGTGTTATAAAATAAGGACGATTGTCCAATTTCCTATTTTTAGCTTGGCAGCGGTCAATAGGTCGGAAGAGGGAGCGAGATGCACAGGAGAGCTACATCAAGAAAAAGGGCTATGGAGGCCGAGCAGGAGATAAACATGGAGGATAAAGAAGCGACACCAGTGGAAGATGTGGAGTTAATGTTACCGCCAGCAGAACCAAATAAGCCTGCACCACAGAAGGAACAGCCGGAGAAATCCACCGCAAAGGAAGATACAAAATTTGATCAAATGATGGAGATGTTACTCCGAGAATTTAAAACAACGAAGGAAGAATTAAAGGAAGAGTTGAGTAATAAAATCGGAGATACCAACAAGAAAATCGAAGAAAATAGTAAGAAAATGGAGAATGATAACCAACAATTGAAGGAGGAATTAAGTAATAAAATTGGAGATACTAGTAAGAAGATAGAAGAGAAGATGGAAGAAAATATTCAGAAAATTGAGGAGAAAATGGAGGAAATAAAGACTGACAATAAACAGTCGAAAGAGGAATTAACCCAGATAAGCCAAAAACTGGAAGAAACCAACAAGAGGATGGAAGAAACAAATCAGAAAATGGAAAGCTATAGTCAGCAATTGAGAGAAGAATTGAAGGAGACGAACCAAGAGAACATGAACCGGTTGGACGGAAGAATGGAAATATTGAAGGAAGAATTGAGCCAGAAGATAGCTGAAAACAATGAGACAATCAGCAAGAAAGTAGAAGAGGAAATAACGGTAATCGAACAAAGGGTTACCAGAGCTGACGAAAAATGGAGTCAAACCGAACAAGAAGTACGGAGTATCAGGACAGAAATAAATACGAAGGTTAACACCATTGAAGAAACGACTAGGAAGACGTTGGAGGAAAAACTAAAGGAAACACGGGAAGACTGGGAGCGAGTGCAGGACCGATTCACAGAAAAATGTGACGGCATAGAAGCTGCTGTGACCAGTATCAACAGTCAGGTACGACAGAACCAGACAGATATAGACCTATTCCATAGTCGACCGACAACCATTACCAGTTGTCCCAACAGTGAAAATCGTGAAGGGATTAACTTCAGGTTTTATAAAAATAAACCCATGGAATTCCTAGCAAGAATCGAGGAATACTTTGCCAAACACAGAGGTAATCGCTGGAGGGAGAATAAAGAGGTGCTTGACGAATCGTTCAAGGAGATAGCAGACAATTGGTGGATGGCGATAAGAGACGAGGTGACCGACTATCAACAATTCAGAAGGCTATTCAAAGCCAAATATTGGTCTGAATCAACGCAAAATATCGCCAGAGACGGGATATGTCATGGGAAGTACAACCCATATGGAAACCAAACTTTAACGGCGTACTTTTTGGGAAAGGTGTGCGTGGCCAAACATCTAGAGCCCCGAATACCGGAAGAATGCCTGGTCAGCAAACTCTCATACCACTACGAGGAGGATATTATCAGAGCCAGACGAAACAGTCAAATAAAGACGGTGCAAGCCATGACCGAGCTTTTAGAAATGTACGAGCACGAAGACTATTGCCGTCAACGTCGCAGGAGATATGAAAAGCAGGAACCGAGGAGTAACAACAATAATTTGAATAATAATAATAATAATCGGCAGAATGTGGGTAATAATAACAATTATAATTCCGCAAATCGGAATAATGCCGAGTACAATTATAACCCCAGAAATAACAATAATTTGCCCCGTTTTAACAACAATAATAATAATAGTAATATTCCTCGCATAAATAATAATAACAACAACCACAACAATAATAATAATAATAATAATAATAATAATAGCCGTCCACAATATAACAACGGTTATTATAATAATAATAGTAACTATGTTCCAAATGGTCAGAGGAACCCCAACCTTTCTAATAATAATAATTATCATGGTAATTATAACCGGAATTACCCAAATGGAGGTAATAGCAACAACTACAGGGCATATCGACCCAATGTCAACTACATCCGAGCGGAAGGCAGTGGACACAGGAGGTACCAGCCTCAACGAAGGAGCCGATACTACGAGTACGAGACCGTCCAAGGGAGCCAGGGAAATAATCGGTACAGAGAGTACGAGCCCAGACGTAGTTCCAGCCTGGATAATCAGCGAAGACTACCTGTAACAGAAGCCCAACCAGACGATCGAGCAGAACCAAACGAAACAGCCTCAGGACTTCAAGCTGACGCTTCCAACGGCCTAATCCGTAATGAAGCGGAACATTTAAACGAACGGAGGCAGTAATAAAATCCAATAACCCTTTACTGCTCCAATCTGCTGGGTTTAACCAAGTAGGTATGAATTTGAAGAAAAACAGAAAAAATTTTACCATAATATACAGCAATTATTTAAAGGATATCCGTAAGGACCTATTAGAAGAAAGTGAGCTTAATATTAAAAGTAATGATAATGAAATAATATACATAATCGCAGAAATTGAAGGTATTTCTGTTCCTATAATGATAGACACTGGAGCCAATGTCTCCATAATAAATCGAAATGAGTTGGACCGGATACAGCAGGAATGCCACAAAAACTTACCGGTACTACCTATTAATAATATTGTACTTGTAGGAGCTACCGGCCGACAGAAAAAGACCATAAGAAAGCAGGTATCCCTCAATGTCAAAAGTCAGGGCATTAGTGTGGATATGATATTTCTTGTTGCAGCCGGATTACCTTTCAACATAATGATAGGATGCGACATATTGCGCCGAAACTCAGCAATTATCGACTTGTGCCGAGGAAAGGTATCACTCTTTGCTGAAGGTTCAACCTGGATAGCCAATTTAACTGATAACAAGACTTTAGACTCCAGACAACTTCTCGACCACCAAAATAAGGTGAATTACTTATCCAACCACTCAACAAACAACAAGCCAGTACATCAGGATTCGGAGGAAGACCTATGGCAACAAAAGATTCAAGAGATACGTAACTTCCAGTGCCACAATGCGAACGAGCAATTAAAGGAAAACCAGCTGAATCAATTGGTAGAAATATATGAGAAATATCGAGCTGTATTTTCTGACGAACCTGGAAAGATCCGGAACTACCAATGTTCCATACGATTCAGAGAACCGGTAGAATTCAACCGAAAGTCGTACCCAATAGCACAATCTTTGAAAGAAGCCGTACGCACAGAGATCCAGAATATGATCCGTAGAGATATCATCGAGAGCAGTCAATCGCCATACACAAGCCCAATTGTGGCCATACAAAAGAAAAATGGGAAGGTAAGACTTTGCATTGACGCTCGTGAGATAAATAAGATGATAATAAACGATCGTACCTCACCTGGCGAAATTGATGAAATTTTGAAGAGGTTCCACGGAACACGATTCATTACCACCTGGGATACGGTATGCGGCTATTGGCAAGTGGAGTTGCACCCAGCAAGCCGGCAATACATGGCGTTCATCTTCGAAGGGCGCAATTATCAGTTTAAGAGGTTGCCCTTCGGGTTGGTGAATTCAGTAGCTGTTTTTGTCGCCTGTATGGATCATATACTAGGACCAGAAGCGCTCCAATTCACAACTGTCTATGTTGATGATCTCCTAATAACATCAACCAGCTGGGAGGAACACTGTTATCGTGTGGAGTATGTTTTGAAGAAGCTTGCTGAAAATAATGTCACCCTTAAACTGGACAAGTCCAAGCTTATAGCTAAAGAAGTTCAATTCCTGGGTTTCCAGCTAAACAGTCAAGGAATAACACCATCAACAGAAAAAGTAGACGCCATACAACGATTCCCTACACCAAAAAACAGAAGGCAACTACAATCATTTTTGGGCCTGTGTAACTATTATAGGAAGTTCCAGAATAATTATTCCGAACTAACAGCCCAGTTTCAGTACCAGTTATCGTCCAAGAATAAATGGCGATGGGGTCAAGAACAAGACGAAACCTTCAAATCAATTAAAGAGAAATTTTTAGATGCAGTAATGCTCAACCATCCAGATTTTAACCGACCCTTCTTTCTAAACTGTGACGCTAGTAACATTAGCTTGGGATCAACACTGTACCAAGAAGATGAAGGTGGAAACCATCTAGTAGTGAGCTTTGCTAGCAGAACCCTTAACCAGTGTGAGAAGAACTATAATGTGACGGAAAAAGAACTGCTAAGTGTAGTCTTTGCCTGCGGGAAGTTTCGGACGTATATCCTCGGATATCCAGTGACCGTCCGAACAGATCACAAGTCAATATCATTTCTAAGAAGATGCAAATTAAGCCATGGTAGATTGACCAGATGGGTACTCGCCCTGCAGGAATACGATATACAGTGGGAGTATGTTCCTGGAAGTAAAAATGTAGTAGCCGACGTATTGTCAAGAGTGAATCTGGAAGAACAAACATTCGAAGGCGAAAAGGAGAGCATTTTGAAAATCTATAACATTATTAAGGACAGATCCGATTTAGAGAAGATAGTGCGGGACATCAGCAAACACCAGCAGTCCGATCCGAAGTTAAACTCTATTAAACTTCGTCTCTCCAACCAAGATGACACAATAAACAAATTTTATTGTATACATAATGGGATTTTATTCATCAAGACATCCCTTGATGAAGAAATATGGAAGGTCATGATCCCTACTACAATCGAAAAGGATATCATCCTGGACTATCACCTACGATACGGTCACATGGGAGCCATGAAGGTGATCAAGGCAATAGAAGAGAATTGTCACATAAAAAGTATCAATAGAAAAACGAGAAACTACCTTAAAACCTGTATGATATGTCAATTGGTGAAAACCAACAATGAAAGAAAGGAAGGTATGATGATACCGATTACCTCACAAGCCAAACTGGAAAAGGTCTTTCTGGACATATGTGGTCCATTTCCCCGCAGTGGCGGACGCCATCGATACAAATATATTGTTATTATGATGGATCATTTTACAAAATTTACAAAACTATACCCTGTGAACAGAGCCACCACCCTGAAGACTCTAGGAATAATAACAAATCATTACATTCCAGAGGTAGGAAGCCCGACATCCATAATCACCGACCATGGAACGCAATTTAAGGGTTGGCGGTGGAGAAACACTCTGAATACATTGGGCATTAAGACATACAAGACGTCTGTCTACCACCCCAGCAGCAATCCAGCGGAGAGGGTACTGCGAGAGGTCGGAAGAATATTACGGACTTATTGCTATAATCAACAAAAGAAGTGGCAAGAATATTTATTAGCGACTGAAGAATTCCTTAATTTGTCATATCACACCGCTATTGGTACCACGCCATACACGGCAATTTTATGAAAAACCGCCTCCGAGAGAAATACAAGACATAATAGAGTTCCCCAGGAGTCAAGAATACAAATTCAATCGAATTAGATTCTACAATAAATTGGCAGAAGACCAGGAAAGGCGCAAGAACAAATATCAAAAGGCTGTTAAGAAAATAATAAGCTATGAAGTCGGAGAAAAGGTACTGCTAAAAAACAGGGAATTACCCAGTACTTTGGAAGGCATTACCAAAAAGTTATTACTGCTGTATACCGGCCCATACCTGATTATTAAAAACAATAATAATAATACATATGTACTAAAGGATATCATTTCGAATAAAGTAAAAGGAACCTATAATCAGTTATCCATTAAAAAATATTTGGAGGACTCATAATTATGAGTTAAAACTATTATGAAGAAATTGTGAATTTTGAAAAACAATAATTACAAAATTCAAAAATTAGTAAGAACAACTTACACCAAATATCTGAAAGAATATTGTGAAAAAAAAAAAAAAAGAATTTTGAGAAATAATAAATTACCAAATTCCAAAAATCAGTAAGGACAACTTACACCAAATATCAGAAAGAATATTGTGAACAAAATAAGAATTTTGAGAAAAAAAAATTACCAAATTCCAAAAAATCAGTAAGGACAACTTACAACAAAACATTTGAAGGATTATTGTGAATAAATAAAAAGAATTTTGAACATAATAAGCTTCAAAATTCAAAAGCAATAGTAGGTACAAGCTACACAAATATTCAAAGACTATTATGCAAGTAAAAAGAATTTGGATGGAGATAATAATTGTCCAAATTCAAAATAATTAGTAAGTACCACTTACACAAACATTCAAAGACTATTATGAATGAAAAAAGAATTTTGAGGAATAATAATTTCAAAATTCAAAACAATAATAAGTACAACTTATACCAAAATATTTGAAAAACAACTATGAATAAGAAAGAATGTAGTTGAATAAAAATGTCTAAAATTAAAAAACATTAAACTCACATCATTACTCATACAAATGATGAGAAATAACTCTGAAATATGAAAAAAGATTTTGTAAGAAAGAGATACAAAATTCTAAAGGAGAAAGGAAACCAGAATGTCATATGACTTAATCGAACAAATTAAACAAACTCACACAGAAAATAATTTAATAAAAATGGAACAATGAAGAAGGACCAGCTCACTAAAGACCAAATCGTGAGACCAAAAAACAAAAAAAACAAAAACCTGATACTAATAATGATAATGCTGTTACAACAACCACTGTTATAGTGAAAGTGATAAAGAATTAATTCATGTTATACCATGAGCAATAAAAGTAACTCAATGGATACCAGATGGTAGAAAGAGTAAATATAAATACTACTTACTATGTAAACATGATGAAATGTATATGATACCACATACCTAAACCACCTAATATGGAATAAGCTTTAAGAGAGAAGAAGAGTCAAGTGTATAAAAGTATTAATTAATATAACGTATTATGAAGTGAAGAATCTAAGATGTTTATTTTAGTCAAAAATGACTAATTTTACTGTTTATTTATTTTTATGACTGGATGTAGAAAATGCCATCAGTCTTATGTGTTGAGCAGAGATGATAATACCTCTGGACTCAATTGAAGTATTGGACAGCAGGGATTGAAGCCAAAAGTGCCACTCTGAACTGTTCCAATTAATTTGTTAGGGAATGTTAGGGAGTAAACATACTGGTGAGGAAGCACCAAATAAGAAGGAATATAAAATGATAATGTTATACACAAGATTGAAGACCACTTACCAATGAAAAAAAAAAAAAGAAACTAATGAAGGAGATACACATCAGCTGAGAGGAAGCAATGGTGGAAAAAGAGGGTATATAAAGTGAAAACATGTAATCACGGAGAAAATGTAAATACAAAAGAATTAGTAGTAATTATTTCATCCATACAGAGTATGATCTGAACTAATCACTTTTACAGGAGAGCATATGTAACATAACAAAATTATCACACTAAACATTTGAATTAATGTGACATAAATAAAAGAAAAAGTTCCATAGTGAGTGAGAAGAATAAATTGTTTAAGGATTACACTAGAAACTGTATAATTAAGTCTATAAAATGTGAATAAAAATGGAAAATAATACAGAAAACCATTAATTAAAATAACCTACTATGTAAAAACCAGTTAAACCAGCAGTATACCCAGTAGATTCGGGAAGCAGTACAAAAAGGGAAGGACCATAAAAAAGGAAATAATCTGTCATGAAACCATTTTAATAAGGAAACTACTAATGTGATATTTGAAGAAGGGACAAAACACATCAAGATTCCCACAAAGAGACCAGAAACAGGAAGAGATATGCCAAAACAAAATGTTAGTCATATAATAAATACCATGAGACAAAATTGAAACCGATATAGGTAAACCCAAACAAGTTACAAGATACAATACTATAAAACACAAATTGTATATTAGTTGTAAGTGTAATATGTTAAAAAATATGTCAAAAGAGACTACCATAGTGTAGAACTCACTAAAAAGACTACCATAGTGTAGAATCCAATAAAGTGAAGTGAGATAACAAAATTAAGAAACTACAGAGTGTATAGTGAGAAACATAGTTAAAAAATCTATGAAAAAATCTTCAATGAAGTTTAAATATTATAAAAAGACTACCATGAGTGTAGAATAATAATAATAAAACCATTGGAATCAAAGACAGTCTAAGGGCTGACAACATTACCAGTAATAAGAGTTTTTTAAATTAGATATAAGAAAAACTATTACATATAAAATGTTTTCTTTAATTATAGTTAAGTAAATAGTGAGAAGGACAAAAATACCAAAGGACAGTTCATAACTGATGGTATAACTAATATTAAGATGTTTGTTATTAATTAGATAATATTTTAGATGTAAGGTGTTAATAGATACAAGATGTTTTTTGATCACAGTTAAAGTGTTTTCAAAAGAAACATAATACACAAGACAGTTAGTGACTGACAGTGTTACTAGTAATAGGAGTTTTTTATTTTTTTAATTAAATTATGTCTAGGATAAGCTATTTTGTTATCATTTGATGATACAGTAAAAAATAATAGGAATAAGATGTTTTTGTTAAAATTAGGTGATATATGGAAAATAGTTGATAATAAGATGTTTTTGTTAAAATTAGGCATAAGATGTTCATGTTATGGTTCAATGATGTTATTAGTATAAAGAAAGTTTAGTAGATACAAGATATTCTATTGTATTTAAAATCATGTCATTTAATTTTCCATTGTGTAAGTCAGAGAGGCAAGTAGGGCATAAAAATGTAATAATTTTATTCAAATCAGTAAACCATGTATAATTGTACAAACAGACCAGCCAAGACACCATTTTTGTAAACACAGAATGGCCTATAAACAAAAAATTATCTATCAAAGAATTAATCTATGTAATAGGAATAGAATTCAATACATACAATACAGAAATTGAAAATATAATTAATACAGATACAGTTAATAGCAAATAGAATGACAAAAGAAAGAAAATTAACTTCTTTTGGAAACAGTCAAAAATAGGCTTATGATAGTAATCAAATCAGACTAAACAGCAAATTAATCAATATTGAAATGTTTTAATAACCAAATTATTAACAACAAAGTAATTACGGAGTTATTAGGTGTATTCCAGGGAAATATTATACCGAAAAAACAAATAAAAACCTTTACAACACTGAATTTGTACAAAATATTTGTACAACATACAATCATTATGTAAAATTGTAATTTTTGTGCTTAAATGAGTTTGAAACAAACCCAGCTATATATCAAAAGATGTAAAATTAAATAATCAATATTACTGAATAGTTAGATTCATGTAAAATTAAGAAATATTTGAAATACAGTAAAAAATAAGAAAACTTGTTATGTATAGTTAGATAGTGAAACAAGTCTTAGACAGATATTTTATAATTAAACAATATGAAGAGGAAAAAGACATACCACAAATTGCCCTAAAACGACGACGTTGCGTCTATTAGTCTATTGTTAATCGCAAAGCTGAACAGTTGAAAAATGTGTTAGTGGAGTATTGAAAACCAAATAATTTGTATTAAAACCAAGTGTGGTTATGTGGCGTGTAACGGAGATGAACTAACAAGTGAAATAACCTTATCTATCAATGTCTAACACTTCACAAGTTTCCAAAAACACAGTATAACACCATAAAACTCAACACCAGAAATCGACAGCCATTTTGAACAATTATTTGGAACGAATTCACAGAAAACGAACACACATAATTGAACACCACACTACACAAGAGATCCATCCAGAATTCTACATCGCAGACGACGAGGGGACATTCAACACGATATTTTGGACCAACACCACTTCGCAGAAAAGGGAACATCGTTTTATTTCTGTGGGAGAAGATCTTCAATTCCAACGGCATCATAGCAGTTAAAATCGAGCAGACGGCGGCCATTGCTGAATTTCTATAAAGACGACCAGCCAGTGCTTCCTGGAGAGGAGTGACGTCATTTCTTCGACTTGGTTCAAAATTTAAATAATTTCTTTCTAATTGACAATTGTAATAATAATTCTGTTCTATTTCAGATATTAACATTTAGTTTAAGAATACCTGTTAAATGTATCTTGTTCCTTGCCCTCTGACCATTTCGACTCGTTAAAAGAACCATAAATTTAAACTTGTAAAAAATATATTTGTTGATTTTTCTCACTGCCGACTGTGGCAAATATTACCCAGTGCCTGGGACATGCGCAGTTTGACTGGCGCACAATTTTGAATGAATAAACGCAAATCATTATTCAGTTACCAGCATTGTTTTTATTTCTACAATTAATGTTATTATTATTTTTTATCAAACAAAACATAATTCACATTGAGAGAATAGATATAGAAGAAAATTACAAACTCAACTAATTAATTAATTATTAATTAATTAAATTAAATCATTCAATCAAATTCGATACAAGAACAAGAAAAAATATTTGCAAAATTTTTAAAGTTTGATGTATTTGTTATTTATCAATCCAACACACCTAGTTATAACATATTCTTATCATCAATATCTTTATAATTTATTTATTAGTACACTTGAATTTATATTACAAATTGACTAGCCTAAACAGTGGGGCTAAAAGAAGAGCACAATACCCTTGTTATCACAAAAGCAACACACACAATCTCTCTATATATCTCTCTATATATATTTCAATCTATATATTTGTATTCAATTATTTTTATTTGTAATATTATCATTTGATAATATTACAATACATGGAACAAAATATTCCAGTTTAAACAAGGCCAAAGATAATTTTAAAAATTCTCTGAAATATCTACTTCAATCCGTATCAAAACTCAATAAAAAATACACATTTACAACGTAAATATATAAGAATTTGGTTTATGTACGTATTCAGTTTCTAATGGCAAATAAATGCTAGTTAATAAATGGTATTGTTTATTACAATAAATTGTGTAAATCAGTATTATGAGTACCGAAAATGGTGTTTTTTACATGTTGTCTTATCATCGTCATCATTATTTGCTTTTCAGTACCCATTTATAATATTAATAATATTTCACCAGTTACCATACAAATAAGCAGTTAATTTACTTTTAAAAATATATAATGAAAATAACAGAATTCGTTTTTAATCAGTAAGCAGCGTTTGATGTGTTTAAGTGTGTAAATTGAGAAATAAAAATTACTATGGAGAGTCGGCTGGTGGCCAGAATTTATTGCATACGTTAAGAAGCAGCAAGACAAGATTGACAAATGTGTGTATCAAGTTTACGTAATTCATATCTTTTTGAATTTTTACATCTGCGCAATATCTCAAATCTACCACGTGTTCAATTCCAGTAATCCGTCAAGCAGTTTGAAATAATGGATCTTGACCCATCAGTAATAATCCCTTGTGGTTTCCTTACCATCTCACATTGCAGCAAACATCTGTTTTATTATATTTCATCCTACATAAAAAATAAGAAAAAATAGGTAATATTTGATGAGAAAATTATAAACAATCGTTCAATGTAAATGGACACTTTTAAGTCACAAATATATTGAAGCGATTACTACTAACGGCATTTTACTTTGGAAGAGTTGTTGTATTTATGACATTCAAGTTTAGATCCATCAACATCAATTTGAATTTTAAATCAATAATTTTGGAACCTTTTGTGCATAATACTGGACGTCACCTGAATATAACAGAATGACTTATATTGTAATGTCTTCTCTGAGAAGATTAGTGGTATATTAGATTGTAGCACCCTACTCGAAACAATTATTATCATCATCTGCAAGTATTACACCAAGGATGGTTTGTCCCGGTCTCACACATGCAAAGTTTAGAGCTGGTTACTCCGGCGCTTCCTCGGACCTCCCATACCTCCTCGTCCCTTCGGTTTATAGTTCAATAGTTGTTTAGGTATGCTCGTATGCAGCAGTCATGTATTCGGAAAGATGTTCCCACCAATTCAGCCGATATCGGGCAATCCTGTCGAATATACTCATAATATTCAGTTTCTGCCGTATATCTGTGTTTCTTCTATGATCATGGAGAGTATACCCTGCCATGTGCCTGAGAAAGTCGAAACAATCAACTGACAGTACACTGCCAGTGAATTAAAGCGGTTATGAATGAGTATAATAATGAGGGGCTAGGGCGCTTAAGTTTGGGGAATTGCCTCAAAAATAAGTGTAGAAGTCATCCTGAGATTCTTCTCCAATATACTAAGACTCATACTCTATACGCCTTAATATAAACACAATGAAAATATAAATGCAAACTGTAGCTAAAGCTACTGAACATTAAGGAAGAAATTAGCTAAAAGGATAGGTGTGTCGACGGACCTATTTCTCACATAGGCTAATATTGTAATATTTTCTCAATGTGTAATATTTCTACCCAACACTGTTTCTTATGATCACTTTGTGAGGGGAGACGAAAGGCAAAAAAAATGATTTTCTTACATTTTTATACTTTGTTTTATTGTTTAAATACAACTCTTCATGAACTACTGAATACTTTTTTTAGTTATTTATATATAATTTATATAGGTTACTTCACATTAATATTTATTTTTTAAATTTATCTTGCACCTCATCCTTTACAAGTTGTATGAATGTACTATGAATCTATTCCATAGCCTTAGAAACAATTGTTCTGTCTAAAAATATTTTTGTTTTTGACTCTTCCGTTACTGAGGTTGGCAACAGATCATATTTTTACAGTCCGGTTTTCTCTGCATTATTGTTACTGAACTTAAACATAACTTAGTTTATGAAATTTATGTGAATTAGTGAAAGTGTTGTCTAGTGTTTGTAGTGTTTTATTTATTGTTTCAGTATGCCTCATTTTCATAATAGAAAAGTGTAAAAAAGTAAAGGTTAAGAAGAAACGTCTTCTCTTTCACCTTCTACAAAGGTTATGCTAAACAAGCTTATCCTTCCAAGGAACAGTGTAGCTAAGTTAAAAAGATATTTTATAATCGACATAATAGCTACATTATTAATGAGAATTATATGCATGAAGTAACAAACGAAATATACTATCACAAAACATATTTAGATCATCTGTATTTAAAAATTATGTAATAAATGGGTTAAAAATACGACGTAGTACTGCGACAAAGATAAGATTATCATCACAGTTAGAGATTGTTTGCTCCAGCTGTGGTTATAAAAAAAGGTTTTATAGTTAAAGAGGAGTAAAAATTCTTGAAATGAAAAGGCTTTTTTTAATGTCAATATTCGTTTTGTTTATGCATCGACAAAAGCCAGAACGCCGTCCAAACCGTATGTGAAGCAATAAAGCTTCCCCAACCTTCGACAAAATGTTTAACCTACATATTTGCTAAAAAAAAAGGCGTAAAACTGTTGCCAATAATTAAATAAAGATTGCTGTTTAAGAGGCTGAAGAGGAAAATAAATCTGTTCTTGAAGATAGTGGCAAAAGATATTAAACTTATTAAGGTTTCGATGGAACCTGGCAGAAGCGGGGTTTCAACTCCCTACAAGTGTGGTGTGGTGTTGCAACCTATACAAGTGTCGACACAGGGAAGAGATGGATGTAAAATACTGCTTACGCCTTGATAAATAAAACCATGTTGAAACATGTACAGCTAATTACCAATGTAAAGTGGAGGGAATCTAGGGTGTCTGAGAGATAAAGGTTTTCACTAGTTCTGTTGGGAATATAAAATCAGATGTGTAAACTATTTAGCTGATAGCAATACAAATATTTATTAAACCACTGTTGGGCAACAATCCTTATAGCGATACACACGCTGAAAAATTAGAATGTGTGGAACACTTTCGAAGGCGTATTGGGGCACGATTACGGAAGTTTAAAAAAGAGATAAAATAACTCAAACATTCTTATTATCTTCTTATAAGTAGACGGAATTAGCTTAAAGATACGATTATAGACCAACTACACTCTTTTCTATGCTTGGCTATTAGGAAAAATCTGTCGAACCTCGAAGCAATGCGGAAAGCAGTGTGAACCATCTATTTCCATCAAGTGTCTTCTGACGATAATCCTAGCCACGTACTATATTCTAATGGAAAGATTCATGGTGTAAATATAACACTGTTGTGGTTAGTAAAGGAGCATACAAACCCTAAAATAGCAACCTAGAAGCTATAATGACCACTAGGAAGCCAATTTTAAAGATCTGGCTAAATAAATTTTTTTTAATATCTCCATGGAAAGACGCAAACGGAAACGGGAGTTTGAACGATTTCATTTTGTCAAGAATCCTTATAACACTTGTGATTCAAATAACACATGAATTTGCTTTTTTGAATGATGTTGCCACATTTAGTGATGGGAAGTTAACTAAATGTGAAATACAGCTCTCCTGATGCCTTCAACCAGGACTACGAACTGTAGTCCCGACGAAACGTCTTGACGCCAAACGAGTACGCCGTTATGAAAAAAGCTTCAGTGAGTTTAAGAAACAGGCAAGGAAGGCTGAAGAAAAGGAAAAGCAAAAACGAAAATGATTTTGATCATTTTTGAGTTTAGAATTTAGTATCGTATGGAACAATAAGTCGAAAGTTACATGAAACAACAAACAAATTAAATGAAATAAAAATTTCTTAAACTAACATAGTAGGGATTTATGTAACCGTCTGGTATTCGACTAACAAAAAGGTTAATTTTCATTATAGTAAAAGAGTCGTTCTTAGAAAAAGTAGTTAATTAAATTTACTGACAACATCAATTTTAGTTGAAATACTTTATAACTTTTCTACGAATCATTAATAAAAACATTATTTAATAATATAAAGGGTGATTATTGTAATGTGCGACGTTGTTAGTTATTTAATTTTCAAATGTCAGTAGTATTTTGTAGAGCCCCAAGTGGTTGGTGCCAATTTTGTAATATTATTTTAGTCTGGGTATTTCTTAAAATAATGTGTATAATGGGTGTATGTAACTGCTATGGTTATACTAACCTTTTAACGCCTTCGATTCCCTACGTTTTTGTTTGTAACATAAAATATACTCTAACAAATGTGTAATTAATTTTTTTTAAATGGGTATTCATATAATTATACTACAAATGAGAACACACTTCTTTTGCTGCTCTGAATCATTAGATATTTATTCCTGCTTTTTTATTATAATAAGTTCCCATTTTTTTATTTTCTATTAATTAACAAATATTTCCCTTTTTTTAGGTTTCACCTCCATCTAGCTCTCGGATCCATGAAAAAATGTCTATATCTTAGGGTTTTAACAACACAAACATATCGTCTTCAGTAATATTATGAATTCACCTAACAAGTATTATACAAGTAACATACATGAATACAAAATTTGAACATGTAGGAAATAATTGTTGTTTGTGTATGATGGTTGTATGTGAGTTCTTGTGATTATACAAAAGAAATCAATTCGATAATTTTACAACTTAATATTACCCATTACAAATATAACATTAATAAAACATGAAAATAATTAATTATCAGATATTAGGAATACAATTGACAAAAGAAAATAAAATAAAAATTTAATAGTCTATGCTATATCTCATAGTTCATTATTTCTCAACATGGCGCGCTGCTGTACCCTTTCTTCACCGTTAACAAAATGATAGACGCCATTTTGCTTTTTAGCTGTATGCATGATATTGAATGTTTAATATAATTTATATGAGTTCTACACTTTTGATGATTCAAAATAAGTTTGTGTCACTCACTTTTGATATCACATATTATGTTTAGAAATGTAGTCACACTAAAGGTGTTTGTTTTTTAGTTTATATTGAAGTGTTGTGCAAAACGTTAATACTTTGTCAATATGGTTATAAGTTTGGAATGATCTCACCGAATTCAAGATGTATTACACCAGTTAGGATAGTAATTTCAATTTTTCTTCTCCAGGTGGGTTGAACACAACTTGTACGTTAGTTTACTGATGATTTCTATAACTTTACTTGGCTTTTTTACTACATACTTCTTATTTAATCTTGATTGGATTGGCAACTATTGGAATTTGTTTCTTCTTCATGGGACGCCAACATTAGACTAAACTTTCTTCCTTGTAACAATCAATTTTAGATTCATCTATAAGAGGCCTTGGTTTGTTGGTGTATCTTTCGGTCTCAGGACTGTATTATCTGCCTCTAGTTGTAACGTCACAGAACGTTCCATAAAGGAAATTAATTGCTAAGTAAATTATCATAAGAGGAAGGTGAGATGAACAGTATCGAACCCAAGTAATCCAAAAAATTTTGTAATATTGTCCGATAATTAATATCATTAACATGTAAAAACGACCAAGACTAAGACCAAGACTCAAACCCCATATATTGTTTAAGTGAAGAACAGAATAAAACTGATAATGTATTATAAGAGAAACATATAATCTCAGAAATGACCAAAATGAGGTCATAACATATTAGAAACTCTGAATAGAGCACAAAAACCCATTTATTGTGAAATAATAGACAAGATCTATTATTATACTTTATAATATAAATAAAATAAATGTATTAAATGATTTGAATACATCATTAAAAAGGATGTAAATTAAAAAAATATATATAAATGTTATGACAAAAAATAATCAAGGTTTTGGAGTCGAGACCAATCACTCAGATTTTATGTGCAAATTAATTATTATAGAATTAATATAAAAACTATATGTAAATCTCAATTAGATAAAGACAAACAAATTATTTTAAATAGAGAAAGCTGTAAATTGATTAGAAGTCAATTAAAATAATCAAAAACGGTGTCAAACTGAAAACATGTGATGAACATATAAAATTGTAATATATATGAATTTAATGTTATCAAAATGCAACAAAATTGTATTTTAAAGTTGAACCACAGTATGAAGTAACTATACTTATATATATGACTACCTAAAACACTTTAACAGTCAAGTTATGAAACTAGTTACCTATACCATACTAGGCTGAGCCCAAAAAACAATCACAAAAATAGTCATATTTGACAGACTAATTGCATAATATTAGAAAAAATATAGGAAAAAGGTACAATTCTATAATGTACAATGGAAACATAATTGCTTAATTGAAGACAAGCTTAATTCATAGAGAATTTTTAAATATAAAAGTGAAAATTGTCACACCCATGAAATAACTCATCTGTACAAAAACAGTGAGATGCTAAGTAATATTACAATATATATAAAATGTATTAGGATAAACCAGGTATTCCCAAAGATAAACAATATAACAAAATCTAAGTGAATATCCAAAAAATCCCATAAATAATACCGAAAAAGACAAAATTACAATAAAAACCAGAGACAAAAAACTAGGCCATATGTAATGCCTACAGAAAAATGAACTTATTTATATGTTATATGCTTTAATATTTGTTTATTTTGTTATGTAAAGATAATTATGTTATGTATTAATGTTATAGCAAGAACCAAGCAACTTCATAACATTTTATTAATTAGAAACTTAGAATTTTGTGCAAACACTACAAGGTAAGAATTGTATTTTATGTTAATTTATTAGATTTAATTTATTCAAAACCAATCGTGAACGGTATCATTTTATTCAGTTGAAAGCAGAGAATCCAAAAACAATAATGGCATGCAGATTGTAAGTAGTTCTGTAAAATTGTTTGACAAATACCAGAATAATTTCAGTAATATCCTTTAGTATGAAGAAAAAGAAGTTTTTGTTCTAAAGCTTCTACGGAAGTCGAATTTGTTCCATGATGTTCTATTTGCATATTCTCGAATGTTCCAGAAGAAAATTTTACTCAAAAATACCGGAAGTCATGTTTAAAAATTAAAACAATGCACCTTACACAGAGTATAAAAGGAAGACGAAATTTGACACAAAAAACACTTTATGCTTTGAATCCACAAGAGACACTTCACATACGAATCCGATCATCTTATCCAAGGCGAACTCGAAAAAGAGGAATTCAACCCGAAAACTCAAAAAGGCTTTTCCCGTACCAGACAAAAGACAGACTTAACCTATATCAGGAGTATATCGCTAAACGCCAACGTGTTTGGTGAATAGAGCAACAACACGCCATATTTAATAGAAACGCACACAGTCAAATATCCAGCGGCCCTGAAAAGGACCGATTTTAATAGAGAAAAATTAATTTTGCTGGTATTTGCGAAAATAAACAGACTTTGACAAACCCCAACCAAATTACTAACGCCAAGCCTACTACATTGAGTTGGAACTAGCGCTGAGGCGGCAGAATAGAGAGGCCAGGCAGTCAGCTGTTTTCTCGCCGCCAAGAATTCAAAGCATAGAAACAGTACGATTTTCATTTCAATTGTGCGGTGTTTTAAAACCGTAATTTGACTTATAAATAGTTACCAGTGAGTGAGGAACTTACGAAGAGGCGCAAGATTGGAATCGTCCCCAAGAACAAAGGAAATACTTACCCACCGGAACGTGAGTTGTTCAAAAATTAAAATCATTTTTACCTGGCATCCTTGTCACACAGTTGTACTACACATGTCAAACACCTTCAATTCACACAAATTTTGTAAAGCATCCCACTGATTTGTCTTGATAGATCAAAGAAGTCACGTCCTGGGTATAAAGTTTTTTCAAGGATTAAATTCATGCTATTCAACTGAGCAATAAAATTTTTATCAGCCGATGATTAATAAAAAACTTGTCAATAATTTTTTGTAACTCTGCAATTTTGCTTAATTTGATTGTTAGTCCTTCAGACTATTTTTATGAAAAGAAAGATCATTAAACATACATTATTTGCAATTCAAATTGTCTTGTTCACATTTTTTTCTATAATTAATTTAACAACTCAAAAATCAATTTTTAATAATAATAATTTCTTGGACCAAATATCCAAGTGGCGCCCACATACACATATTAGCATAAGTTGTGTTTGCAGGACAACATCGTCGCAGAGAAACCGACAATTAGTAAGTACAAGTGCGCGGAGTGTAACACCCGACAAAACAAAAGACAAATACATTAATCTCTTTGTTATATAGTAAACATAAGTTTTTAATATAACCTTACTTTTCTTGATTAATTTACATAATCCCATTTATGCTTTTATTTCATTTAATTTTTTTATTGTCACTTGCACTAATGAAGTTGATGTTATTGTTATTTGTTCACTTCATATAAAATACATACCATTCTCACCTTATGGTCATACTTGGTTCACAACACTTTATAATTTTATCATTGTTTACACTGTGTTATTTACACTGTTTCATTATCGTTATTTATCCTTTTTCTATTCGAATAAACACAATTATGAAAATAATTATCTTGTTTTTACCATGGCACTATACAGTGTGTCCCGGGAGGAGAGGGAAATAATTTGAGAAATGGTTCTATAGTGTAAAAGAAGAAAAAAAGTTCATATAAAGATATGTCCGGAAACGCTTTGTAAGCGAGTTATGGCTAGCAAAAGATTTCGCCCGGGTTTCGGTTCCCCGGGTAAATGAAGACTTTCTGAAATTCTGGGAAGGGGCGAATTCTGTTGTTTCTTATGGTTTTTGACCTGAAAAATCGAATAAAAGGTCGCAGAACTGTATCTCCCATACGTTTCATGATATCCGACGTAAAACAGAAAAATCTTTGCCTAAAAACAAATTTTGGAAAATTGGAAACAATTGGAATTTTTTGTTGATTTTTATTGACTTTATTTACACCATTTTTCTCAGAATTAAATTCTTTACAAGTTTTGTTTTTAACGTTTATGCATTTATTAGTCATTTAACAAAGTTATTGTACTTCTAACCTAAAAAAACGTGTTTTTACAAAAAGTACAATGTCTTTCTCAGTAACTGTCGATCTGGCATATACTTAATACATAATAAAATTTAAGGACAGTAAAGTCTAAAGTACACTCATGAAAGAAAAAAAAAGTAAAAAATACATTTCACTTTTCAGACCCATATAACCAATAAAAGTTTTTTTTTAGCCCAGTTGTGTAATGTGGCCAACAGCACGATTATTCGCCTTTAACTCCAGGCCCAGTATTCAATGAGATTAGAGTTCGACTGAACATTGCGTGATGGAAATCAATCCATCCTAAAATAAATTCTGCCCTACGATGCTTCACTTTGAAAGAAATTGCGCTACCCGGACTCCAGAAATAATTTATTAGACAAAATATAAGTTTGAAAATAAGTAAGTTTATTCCATTTAAGCAAGAAAATATGGTTACTTGTGTACTGAGAATTACCTATATAAATAGCGCTATTCAAAGCACTGAAACACAAGGAAGTGGTTAGGTCCTGTCAAACACACGACTAAGTAACGATGCTGAGTTATGTGGCTTGTCAGCCACAAAGTATTGTCACGACACTCACAGACACGAACGCGTGAAGTGTATGGAAGTTTTTTTAATGACGGCTTCTTATGCTAGAGGATTACTGGTTAAAAGAAGATATACGTACACAACACGTCCAATTTCTACTCAAGTTGAACAAACAAATGTACTTTCTATTACTGTTTAAATAGTTTTCTACATTCTAAATTGCTGTTTTATTACTAAATTGTAGTATTATCCTTAAAAGATGAAACAAACAGCAAAAAGAAATTTATAGTTTGCAAAACAACTTTTAGACTAATATTAATTTACTACAGTGGCAGATACTATATACCATGAGCAAAAAAAAAGGTTTTATGGTTTCTGAAAAAAGTTGGTTTCCCTACCTTTTTAGACTTAAATTCTAACAACTGTAATTATAAATTAGAACTAACAAACGTTAATGGTTAAACAAAAGAAAGCAGTAAGAAATTAGATGAAAATGTCAGTGTGCAAAATAGTTCGTCTGTTAATCTTAACTTACGGAACCAAAATTGGATACTACGGAACCTTACATAATAGATTACAAACACGGAGATAATATCCAAGAAGACATACACAGAAAACACTGTTTAAGAAATTGTGAAATAGGAATACCTCTATAAGTCGATTGACTTAGTAGAAGAATGAAAAACAAATCTAGGTGGTCTCGTTGTATGAATACCGGATTATAAGCGGGTGAAAAATGTATCTGGAACACTGGAAAGATCTACGAGTGTAAGTCAATAAACATCCCCAAACAATTTTTATAATCTATTATAACAACAGTACAAATTGGACAGTTAGCTCATTTTTCAACATAATTCTCTTGCTTGACAATACATCGTTGCAGAAGCTTCCTGATGTCGCCAGAAAACAGTTTTTGGCTGAGCAGCAAGCCAGGTATCCACCACTTCCTTCACTTCTTGGTCTCTAGAGAATCGATGGCGCTGTAAGGAACTTTTAAGTTGACTATAGAGATGGTAATCCGACGGGGCGAGATCGAGGCTGTATTCAGGATGCTCCAACACCTCGAAACGCAATTTCTCAAGGATTTGGACAACGTGGGTGGCAGTATGTGGGCCCGCAGCAATACGCGCCTTCCGACAATAGGCTTTGGCGTTTGGATCAAATTCCAGGCTTCAGTTCGTTGGACAGCGTTTCACTATAACTTGCAGTATTTACTGTTGGACCCTTCTCCAAGTTCTGTTGCAGTTGCCTTTGTGAGTCCCAAAAGACTGTGAGCATTCCCTTTCCTCTGCAGAAGCTTGACTACTGAATTTCTTTTTGACTTGCGGTTCGGTATATTTATATTCCCCGCTCTGGCGTCTGCTTTAAGGCTCAAAGTGATGGATACATGTTTCACCTCCAGTGACTGTTTGCTTCACAGAAGCTTCATCTTCATTAGTATAGCAGTCCAGGAAGCATTGACAGATGGCCACACGATTGCGTTTGCTCTTCAGTGAGCTGTTTTGGAACCCGTATTGCACAGACTTTACGAAAGCCAAGCATGTTATGGATAATTTCATATACAGAATTATGACTTATTTGTAGATTGTACACCACTTCATCGATAGTCACTCTTCGGTTGGTCTGAATCATAGCATTAATTTGTTCAATAATGGCATCAGTAGTGGAAGAGATTGGGCGTTCTGATCTTTCCTCGTTCCTGACGTTTGTCCGACCGTTTTTGAATGTTTCAATCATTTGATATACACTTTTCTATGGTATAACATTATCACCATATTGTTTTGAAAGTCTTGTATGGATTTTGGCTCCTGACACACCTTGAGACTACAAAAACCGGATCACTGCCCGTTATACTTCGTTAGTCCAAACGGAGAGAGGGGCGGCCATGTTTATCATGCAACAATCCAAAGCTGACTACGCGACGGACGGTCTAACAGCCTACAAGCGGAGACAACAGCACCATATGTCGGCGTACAAGACCACTAAGTGATACTGCCAACCTACATAAGATTATAACAAAATTACGGATACTTATTGACTTAGCCTCGTATAACAACTTAAAAGAATGAAATATAATAGGTCCTAAAGAGAAAGTGTTAGATTTATTTAGTTAATCAACACCTTTAAAATATCATACAGACTATATGATTAGTAAGAGATTACCATGAAAATCGGTGTAAACATTGTGTGCCTAGGGGGCACAAATGAAAGCAACAGGTAACAAAACGGGCTATGTGGGTAATGCATGAATTGCAAAATAACAATATGCGCCATGATCGTTATTTCAGGACAGTAGAATAAATCAATAAATGACAGAGGACTTGATGCTTAAGTATTAATAATACTTGTATAAAACAATCACACTCATATTAAACAAATTATCCTACGTTATACAGTGACACAGTACTACTATACACACATGATATCAGTACATATCATTGTACTGTGATAAATCACAGTAGTGTAACACTTACTAACTTAATGCTTGTACCAATACTGAATTCAGGTCCATATAAAATAATTCGGCGAAGTGACTGTCTGATTTTGTAACTGTAGTGGTGTTTCCAGAATGTGCGAGCGCTTGCTCGTTTTTGCTAGAAAATATTAGAATATCATGTTCACTTATCGCTATTTGTTGTTTCAACAGTAAAAAAGATTTACCAAGAATTAATCCTTTACAAAAATTGATGGACAAAGTTTTCGTTATCATACCTACAAATCAATCACTCACGTATATCACAAGAGTACCTCTAATTATTAGGATATTTAGTATACACAGCAAATAATAAAAGTGACCAAGTTGATAAAATTTACTAAGCGTCAGTCTTTAACCTCGGCCATTCCAGTAATACGAGTTTAGTCGCTTGTATAAACAATGCCCACAACTAACTTGAATTGTGCAAATGAGCAGCTGCCCAGAATTGTGCAAATGTGCACAGTCAGGCTCAACTATGACGTAATGTAAACTAAAAGCTTTGAGATTTTTTCTCATTAAATGGGGGTTTCAGGAGTTTGGCAATGAATGCTGGTTATCGTTAGAGACTGCCGGACTACCGTGTCTACTTGTTTACATATGACTGTGTGATGACTCAGAGATAGGCCGAACTTCTGCGTAATAATATTATTAAGACTCTTACTGCATGTGTTTTGCATTTAAATTTTCTTAACGGAGACACTTGTTATCACATAAAGCTGCAGTTTTTTAATATTATTATTATTCACTATTGTTGTATACAACAAAATATAAATAAATCAGAATTTAATTTTCCACTATTCGTACACAGCTTTGAGTGTTGTATGTGTTTATGTGTTTACATACTTTACGCGCTTGCGACCAATAAATAATTTATATTTAATATTTTTACTTGTTAAACACCAGTATGTGCGTACGTGCGTGCGTGCGTGCGTGCGTGCGTGCGTGTGTGTGTGTGTGCGCGTGCGTGTGTGGACAACTAAACACTCGGTAGGAAAGTAAACTGTCAACCAACCAGCATATTCAGATTAAAATTTGTTATTATTTATGAAACTAAATTGCATGGAATATGCAACAAACTCTACTTCTCGTATTAAAGAATTAAAAAAACATTACAGTTGTGAAATGTGCATGTCAATTTTCTTCATGAGTGAACACTGTAAACTTTAATGCCTGATTTTCACGAGTTTCCGATTTTCAGCGTATTTTGATATTTATTCAACACACAAACAAACAAATACACACACACACACACACACATTGGGTGTAGCTCTCTCCACATTAAACGTACCACCTTCTTTCAAAAGATCTGGCCGATACTGTAGTACAATAGTATCGGTAATGAAACATATGAAAACCGCTGTCTTAATTTAGATTTTTAACAATTAAAAAAGATATAGCTAAGTCTTATAAATATAGCATATAGCATTCTCCATTATAAATATTAACGTTATTAGAATTACTTTTAATATACAGGGTTATTCAAAAAGAATGAACCGACTTCATAAAGCAATATTTTATTAAAGAAATTTAATTCAAAAGTCTAACCAAATCACAACCATTCTACTCATAACCAAGGTTTATTTCGTGTCTTATAAGTCTTATTGTCAATGTCTTATTCGCAATGTGGCCACCACTTGCAGCACAGACAACATCAAGGCGATACGAGAACTCTTCCCACACGCGTAGCAACATATCACGATCCACTGACTTGATCGCTGTTGTTATTCGATATATAAGGTCATAGAAGTGGGTATTGGTGAGTAGCGGTAGAATGAAAACTCTATCTTTTACACATCCTCACAAGAAAAAGTGACATACCGTGAGCTCTGGAGATCTCGCAGGCCAAACACAAAGAGCAAGGTCCTGTGCCCCCTTCCGACCAATAAGTCGTTGGGGCATCACCTTTTTCAAATGGTCAATGACTCATTCCATGGCAATGCTTAAAAGCTGAAAAATTGCGTCATGAAATCGTTCATTTTTTTTGAACACCTGTAAGACAGGAAATAAAACTTGATTACGTGTAGAGTTCTTGTGATTGGAATTTTGTATTACTTTTCCCTAATAAAATATTGCGTTGTGAAGTCGGTTTATTCTTTTGGAATAACCGGGAACTTGTTTTTTTTAGAACTTTTAAGTATCTTAAAGATTCTAGATGATTCGGAATAAACTTTAAAAATATTTTATATCACATTATAAATATTTTATATAAGCCCCAATTTATAATTTCACTTATTGTCTATACGCTAGTATGTTATTTTCAACATTTAAATATTACCTGCAGTACCTCCAATAACTGAACATTCATTTTTATGTATTGCACTGATATTATAATTATATTACCTTGTAGAAATTTAATTTGTCAAGTTTGCCTATATGGTCTAAATCAGTAATTCCTATACTAACTACATAATCTATACTATCTGTACTGTCTGAATTGCCTGTACTCTCGGTTTTGTTCGCATTTTGTATTATGGTACCCAATTTGTCGTACTATAGGCACGATTATTTTGACATATCTTACATAACTGAAATATTTGCGATATTGCTGAATATAGGTGTCATTTACATATGAGCAAATTTTAAAGATATATGATTATAAGTATTTTAATGGAAACTTTATCGATTTATTTCAAACTAAGCCGATATGTGGTAATTTTATACTCGTGTTTGGAAGGAACGCTTGAGTGGAGTCAGCAACGGTGCTTTTTAACTGCAAACACAGTGCGTCGGATTTAACACTGGAACAAAGACATTAATTAGTGCTCCAGGAGACGACACTCGTCTACTGGAGCAGACAATACACAGTTCAAATTTCCCAAGTGCACAAAAAGATGGTATTCCCATGAGGGTACTCAAGGCACTTCCTGGATTAGCAATGAAAGTCCTAGTCAACTTGTTTACAGCCAACCTACAACTCGGATTCGTCCCGCTGCTTTGAAAGCTCGCCCGTGTCCCTGATGTATGATGTTCCCCAAACCCTTCAAATAGGCCAGACAAATAACCAACTTCTCGGTATTAATTGATGACTCGTTGGGCACTTGGTGAAACATATTAATACAAAGGTTTTATAAAATATATAAAAACACTTGGTAAGTTTCACAAATAATGAACAAGGTACATCGATCCACTTGACTCTCACCAGCTTCTAATCGTCTTAAGGTCAAGCTTAAAAATAAGATGAAAAAGGAAAGCATCAGCTTGGGTGTAAAATTACAAGTGTTAAGACGATTAGAAGCTGGTGAGAGTCAAGTGGATCGATGTACCTTGTTCATTATTTGTGAAACTTACCAACTGTTTTTATATATTTTACAAAACCTTTGTAATAACCAACTTCTGCCCCATCGCACTAACTTCAGTGACCTCTTGGCTTTTTCGAGAAGATCCTCGTCGCCAGGCTTCACACGCACAACGTCCTCCCCAGTACGCAGGGCGACTTTAGCGCTGGGTATAACATCTATGATCAGCTAATAAGTGCGATCAACGTCATCCTAGATAACTCCTACCGAATACGCCCAGTAATCGTAGCACTACTCGACATTCGCAAAGCGTTCGACTCCGACTGGCACAATTGCCTCAGATACAAAATCCTCGAATCACACTTCTGCCCAAACATTATAAAATGGCACTCGCAATTCTTGGATATTTATACAACACAAGTCCGAGACTGACAGCACCTCTCAGCACCCCTGCAACAAATCACAAGTGTCCACCAGGGTTCCGCCATTAGCTCATTACTGTGCATATTCCATTCACCAAAGACACCACCCTCCCATCATTTGGTATATCCGATAAGGGATTGGCCCAGTACGCAGATAATACGGCCTACTGGTTCTGCGCTGAAACTCATCGGCAGGTCCGATGAAATCTCCAGAAGGCTTTACAGCCATTTTGCTAAATTTCAGTAAACACAGTCAAAACCCAACTCTGCGTATTCAATTACATGGGACGAAATATGAGACACTCCGTTCAGACCCATAAAGCATTACACCAAAGCGTAATTGCAACTATCTTCTTGGCGTCACGCTTGACTCCAAATTAACTTGGCAACAAAAAATCAAAGGACTACTGCCCAAGCCAGCAAACGAATTCGAGCACTCAGAATCCTTGGAAAAAATAAACGAGAGGATTCGAAAAAATCGCGTAACTCACGATGAAGTATTAAGTTAAAGGGAACCAAAGTGTGCATGTTTGAGATGGTCTTAGACAATCTTCAACCTGTCGGAGTGCCTTGAGTACGTAACCCCGAACGATTCTGAACGAAAAAATAGACGCTAATAATTTGCTCACTGGGACCTGGGACACAATGTCCGATTGCTAAGCCATATAAACCAGACGGCAAACATTCTAAGACGGGGGACACTCTATTCAACGGACAACCTGCAACAGACTCTGGCATCAGAAACATCATCATATTCATCATCAAGGAGCAAAACACAGCACACACGCGCGCGCGCGCGCGCGACAACGGTAACTCAACAGTGAAAACAGGTGAAAAATTAAAAATTATTTTTATAAACAAAGGCAGTAAACAAGTATAATCATGGTATTAAGAGAAGAAGAAATAAACAATTGTACATAGTGTAATTACAAAATTTTAAATAATTAATATAATTCAAGCATGTAACTGTAACATTTTTTTTCGAGTAATTTTTCTAGTTAGTTAAAATGGGTGCACAATAATTAATGTTTATTGAAAGCTAGTAAATATTACTTTTTGATTAAAATACTACAACTAAACTTGTCATTTTTGTAATAAATATTGTCACACCACAAATAAGCCACCCCGGTACCAGGGATAAAAAATATAATTCTAAATGTTATACTTCATATCAAATAAAATGATTAAATATAAATAAAATATAAAAACTATGACACGACAAACGACGACATTACCCAACCCAAGTGATTGACCCTACAACAGGAAACAAAAAAAGAAGGGAACCACGAAAAATAAACAAGAAAAAAATGATTGACAAACAAACAGGAACTAACAAAAGAAGGGAAGAAACCAGAACCAAAGAAGAATAAAGACAATTAAAGGAAGTGAACGAATTCCTATAACTAAACGAAATCAAACCAGACGAGAAGAGGAGAACCGAATTAAAATGAAGACAATTGAAGATGAACAAGATGAAGGAGGAGAAGAAGAAGAAGAGGAAGAATGAAGAGGAAACGAAGTGAAACCAAGAAATAACAAACAACACATATAAAAGGGAGAAATGGTATACTCAAATATAGAATATTGTAAATAAAATCAATAATTAGCCAATAATGGAAGTAAATATTATTGTAAACGAGATAATTTATATACCTGTTTTGAACAAAAATAGTAAAACGTAACCTAGTAAAGAAAACTAAACTAACCCAATTATTAAAGTTAGATATAGTGAAATATATAACAAGATATCATTTATATTATGTATAATTTTATAATGAAAGAAATAGTGAGAAAGTGAGAAATAGAAAGAGAAATAATTATAGGGATTACCCACTAAGTAACACTTAATATAAACAATGAAAAAGTGCAATAGTGTATGTGTAAATACCCCAAAATAGTGAGTGTACCAGTGATAAACACCAGTTAATTAAAGGTGAAAGTGATAAGTGGAAAAAGATATTATAAATAAAAAAAGTATTAATAGATAAGAAAACACTTAGTAAATCATTGATGAACCAATAAATGATTTAAGTGAGCTTATAGAAAATTAGATATTTAAGGATAGTTAGAAATAGTATTTAAAATAGAGATAAGTAAAGGATGTAATGTTATTCAGGGAGAAAGCCCATGTAAAAACAGTTTGTGTTAACATGGAATGGAGAAAAGAAGTAGTAATGAAATAAGAATTTAAGTATATAATTAAAAAACACCCAATGTTAGAAGGGAAAATAAATTTAATAAATTTGAAGGAAGTGATGATGTTTCTTACTCAAAATAATAGTCAAAGGAATGAAATGAATGTTAAACCAACAGTAACTAATAACTTATAAAGAATTGTTCGTTATAATGTTATGACAGGATATGGCTGAAGGAAACTTACAGTCCATAGGCCTAATTGTTATGTTTTAAATATTAAGATATAGAAAACAATCTTGACATGTAATCAGAACACAAACAGACTCAAAACACAACACAAACAATTATGATAACAAAAGAAAGCCCATCAGGCCGAAACGAAATGTAATTTAAATGAAATAAGTAAAATACCATAATGGCTACTTAGGCCTATGAACATGCCTAACTGTCAGAAAAACACAAATACAAATTATAACAAAATAACAATAAAATGTACAAATCTAAGGCAAGTAACTAGCCAGTAATTATGTATAAATCATTTTAAAAGAGAAATGTTACTATAAAAGTTTATTTTAAAAGAGATATGTAATAATCAAATGTCAACATAATTAGACCAAAGTTAATATATAATAGAATATGACCTTATGAGGTATTGTTTTAATCTTTGAAAGGAAAGAAATACAATAGTGATAATATTTATTACCCAGAAGGGAAGACAGAAGAATAAAATCATTCAGAAAATATATAATAAATTTGAATAAAAATTTCAAATATCTTAACAATGCTTTTAATCGAGGCCTTAACCAATCAAAGGATTACTGTTACCATAGAAACGGGCCGTTGGATACTAATTTTCCGTTAAATTCTTTAGACTTGGAAAAATGACGCTTAAGTAAGAGTACGCAAGATTGAGATGACCAAAATATTAATTTAAACAGTTCAAAAAACGTTTAGAAGTCGACAGCAAGAACCAGTGACGAGGAGATGAAGAGCTTCAAATATTAACAGATGTCCAGGAACCAAATAAACAAAATTAAATAGCAGAAATTCCCAAGACGAAATAGAAGAAGATGCCAGCAGCCTAAGTCACCCCAAAATTGATGAATTTCCAAAAACCCAGAACGACGACACATCGTAACCTTCTGAACTGTTAAGTATCAATTAAATAATATAGTCCCAGAAACCAAATCACTTTAAGTATTTCTCAAATCAATCAAAAATTCTCACTATCAAGTAAAATTAATTTTCTTTCAAGGATTGGATGATAATAAACTTACGTAAAACAATTGTTATCTTAGAAATAACCTCGCACTAGTGTGCGAATTTTGTAACAGCTATTACGACACTACCGAACAATTTGTAAACACACTTTATACCATTTAAGTACGGATAAGGTACGGTAGTGTACTTTTTTAATGTAACCAGCTTTTATGATTTATTTATAATCCAAAGAACCCCAGATTTTGAACAGATAGAAACATTGTATACAAACAGACGCCATATCGGCATCAATATAACTCATTTCAAAATCAATTTCGCCAACCTAGAGATATATGTTTCATGTTCTAAGCCGGAGCAATTTTATTGGAAAATAATTTATAATACTTTTGTCACATAGATTAATGACCAAATCAGAATTAAAATTACAGTACAGAGTATTACCATTGTTTTATTTCGTAGGAAGTTGTATAATATATGTGTGTGTTAGCAATTCCACTGAGTAACCAACTAGCGCTCTTGCCAAGTGGGCAATACAACACGCTGTACAGCGGCGGGAATCATTTGAACGCTCCAGCTGTCAACGCTGACAACACCAATATAACTAATAAATTCACAAATTTAATTGTTTTAAAATAAACAATTTGGCGCCACCCGGGATTCGCAACCCCTATGAATAAACAGGTAGGTTGTACTGATAACTGAGACCATGCTACAGACTTCAGAAGTAACGACAATTAATGTAACGACCGGTGTGAGGCGAACACAGCACACTAACACTTTATACACATAAAAAACAAGTGTACACATTTTACAGATACAACCAGAATTCTTCGTTACAGATTGGCGACCAACATAGTGAGGCTAGAAAAGGACGACTAGCGGCGGTTATGAATAGACATAGTATGGTTACAAGACTCAAAAGTAAGGAAGCATCAAACCAAGAAGAAATGGAAGAAGTTGAGGAAATGATTGGAGGATTGTTTGAAGAACATCCACAGGAGGACCAATTGGAAAATCCAAATCTACCTGAACCAGAAATGGAAGCAGAAGTAATAGTAAACAACCAACCAGTCAAACCAACCAAAGAGACGAAATGGGATAGCATGATGGAGCAATTCGGACAAGCAAGGGAACAATTTGGACTAATTAATGATAACTTCACGAAAATGAATGAAGCTTCAAAGACAACAAATGAAAAAATAGACCAAAACAAGGAAAAATGGAATAAAAAACTAGAATCATTAAGAAGGGAAGACAGGGAGTTCTTGAATGAAACACTGGACCGAAACAGTGAAGAGTTGAAGAAGCAAATCAAGAACAACATGGAACTTATAAATAATAAAATGGAGAGCAACCATGAAGCCCTGAATAGAAGCCAAGAGACACTAAAAAAGAAGAGTGAAGAGCTGAAGAAACAGATCAAGAAAGATCTGGAAATAGTGAATAAGAAGATTGAAAATAATAGTGAAACAATCCAAAAACAGTTGAAGGAAGATGGTGAGAAGAACAGAGAAGAATTAAGATTCATGCTAGTAGAGTTTCGTGAAGAAGTCAAACGGACAAAAACAGGGATGAGTAAGAGATGGGAAGAAACAAATTATCCAGCAGACGAACTTAAGGAAACATTAGACAGTGATTTCAAACCATTAAATGAAACACCAGACACCACTTCTGAAGGTAGTAAGGAGATGGAAATTGTAGAAGAATCAAGTGTATTGTTTTCTGAAAATAAAGATAACAATGACACCAAGAAAATTAAGCACATAAAAACCAACAGTAGAAGAGTAAAGAAGAATCGAATCATTAAGAAGAATAAGAAAACAGAGGAAATGGGAAAGATATATAAAGAGAAACTAATCAAAACAAGAGAAGAAGTGGAGATGATGAAGAACGGACTCATTGATGTGTTTAATTTGCCCCTTACCTACCAAAGCAAATTAATGAAGTATAAAGATTGTAGGAGGACTCTGAAGAAAATTATAGAAGGGATTCAAAAAGAACAAGTGAACAAAAACTTCTACAATTCTCTTATTAAATGGAAATTACCAGAAATGGAAATACCGAATAAAAAAGCAATAATAACATTAACGAGAGAGGCACAATTAACTTCTCTGACTAATCAACAAAATAATCAAATGATTGACGTAGACAATAATACTACGGAACATATGGTATTAGAGGAATTGTGGTACGAGACCGAAGAAACGTATATCACAAGGAAGAAAATAGTTCTTCACGCCAAGGTTATCCGAACCACAAGTGCAGAGGAACTGATGGACCATGGGTAAACTAAGCGAAGATACCACACACCAAGAAAAGGGACTGACCTTTGAACTACTGACCAAACAACCCAATGGAAAGAAAGAAGTACTAAAATTAAATTAAACCACTAAATAATCACCAAAACAAGAATCGACAAGAAACGACTAAGACGAATTAAATAAGAAATAATAAACCATAATCAATAAAAGTTAAAAATTATCCAGAATAAATGTTGTACATCTAACATTTGAAGGAGTAGAGAAGAAAGACAACAAAGAGTGAAATATACAAGAGAATGCAATAACACATTAAAGAAAAGGAGAAGATCAACTTACAAAAAGTATAAATAACAAGGCCCGGTATATAGCACGATAAGTGGCCATACGTCATCACGAAGGATAATGGTAACAATACTTACCAAATAAGTAATATAAACACAAGAAAAATAAAAGGAGTTTACAACCAAGCTACAATAAAAAAAATTTTAGGAAGAAGAATAAATCACTAGAAATGAAATAAACAAATTTCAAAATTCAAAAAGTTTGTAAGAGCAACTTACTACCTTATTTAGATGACATATGAGGAATGGAAAAATTAAAATAAATGAATAAAAAATATAATAAAAACAAAGGAATAAGTTCACAAATTCCTACCAAGTAAAATCAACTTACAGTCTATTAAAGTTGATAGATGAAGTATAAAATAAAAAAGTACAATAACGAATAAGTTACACAAATTCCTATAAAAAAGTAAAAATCACAAACTTACAATAAAATTTAAACAAAAAATACCTGAAAAGGAATAAGCTACAAAAATTCCTATAAGTAAGAGAACTAACTTACCAAAAAATTATCAGAAATGATATTTAAAACAAAATAAATTAAACAAAAATAAAATCAAGAAAAAACTGCTGAGATAAATACCTGAAATAATAATGAATTTAATGTATTCAAAGAAAAAAAAATATCTGAACTGGTACAGGAAAAAGATAAGTTATATATAAAACAAATATACCAAAAAATGGCTAAAGCAGAATATTGCTAAATAACCAAGAAAAAGAATAAAGATGTCTAAAATAAATAAAAATGATCACTATACGAATAGAAAAACAAACTAATGAAAAGTTAGATATGATGAAATTAACATATGAATAAATAAAAAACAATCAACTGTATGAGTAGATGACAGCATATAGCAAAGGTACAGCGGAAGGAAGAATGAGTAAAAGGCCAAACTGATCCAAAAACAAACCACAAGGTGGACAATTCCAAAATATATTATTATTATTATTATTAATTTATGTCACAAGTTGACAAAAAAGGTATTTAAGATTGACTGTTGAAAAGTCCAGCAATCCAAATAAACTGAGCAGAGATGATGATGTTCCTCTGGTCTCAGAAAAAATGAGTAGTAATGGGAGAAACCAGCTACTAAAAAGTTAGGGAAAAAATTGTGTATAAGGGAGAATGCACCAACGGAAATAAATAAAAACAGATCCAAATAAAATGGAATAAATCAAGTAAGAAGAGAAATAAAGAATGGAGAAACAAACAAGAAAGAAAAGAAAAAGATTATATACAACTGATAATTTCATAAAAAACTATGTTAGTGTTTTATTAAAATGATCAATTTTGAAGGAGTGGCATTATGTCACAATACAAATAAGCCACCCCAGTACCAGGGGTAAAAAATATAATTCTAAATGTAAATATACTTCATATCAAACAAAATGATTAAATATAAATAAAATATAAAAACTATGACACGACAAACGACGACATTACCCAACCCAAGTGATTGACCCAACAACAGGAAACAAAAAAAGAAGGGAACCACGAAAAAAAAAAAGAAAAAAGTGATTGACAAACAAACAGGAACTAACAAAAGAAGGGAAGAAACCAGAACCAAAGAAGAATAAAGACAATTAAAGGAAGTGAACGAATTCCTATAACTAAACGAAATCAAACCAGACGAGAAGAAGAGAACCGAATTAAAATGAAGACAATTGAAGATGAAGAAGATGAATGAGGAGAAGAAGAAGAAGAGGAAGAATGAAGAGGAAACGAAGTGAAACCAAGAAATAACAAACAACACATATAAAAGGGAGAAATGGTATACTCAAATATAGAATATTGTAAATAAAATCAATAATTAGCCAATAATGGAAGTAAATATTATTGTAAACGAGATAATTTATATACCTGTTTTGAACAAAAATAGTAAAACGTAACCTAGTAAAGAAAACTAAACTAACCCAAATATTAAAGTTAGATATAGTGAAATATATAACAAGATATCATTTATATTATGTATAATTTTATAATGAAAGAAATAGTGAGAAAGTGAGAAATAGAAAGAGAAATAATTATAGGGATTACCCACTAAGTAACACTTAATATAAACAATGAAAAAGTGCAATAGTGTATGTGTAAATACCCCAAAATAGTGAGTGTATCAGTGATAAACACCAGTTAATTAAAGGTGAAAGTGATAAGTGGAAAAAGATATTATAAATAAAAAAAAGTATTAATAGATAAGAAAACACTTAGTAAATCATTGATGAACCAATAAATGATTTAAGTGAGCTTATAGAAAATTAGATATTTAAGGATAGTTAGAAATAGTATTTAAAATAGAGATAAGTAAAGGATGTACTGTTATTCAGGGAGAAAGCCCATGTAAAAACAGTTTGTGTTAACATGGAATGGAGAAAAGAAGTAGTAATGAAATAAGAATTTAAGTATATAATTAAAAAACACCCAATGTTAGAAGGGAAAATAAATTTAATAAGTTTGAAGGAAGTGATGATGTTTCTTACTCAAAATAATAGTCAAAGGAATGAAATGAATGTTAAACCAACAGTAACTAATAACTTATAAAGAATTGTTCGTTATAATGTTATGACAGGATATGGCTGAAGGAAACTTACAGTCCATAGGCCTAATTGTTATGTTTTAAATATTAAGATATAGAAAACAATCTTGACATGTAATCAGAACACAAACAGACTCAAAACACAACACAAACAATTATGATAACAAAAGAAAGCCCATCAGGCCGAAACGAAATGTAATTTAAATGAAATAAGTAAAATACCATAATGGCTACTTAGGCCTATGAACATGCCTAACTGTCAGAAAAACACAAATACAAATTATAACAAAATAACAATAAAATGTACAAATCTAAGGCAAGTAACTAGCCAGTAATTGTGTATAAATCATTTTAAAAGAGAAATGTTACTATAAAAGTTTAATTTAAAAGAGATATGTAATAATCAAATGTCAACATAATTAGACCAAAGTTAATATATAATAGAATATGACCTTATGAGGTATTGTTTTAATCTTTGAAAGGAAAGAAATACAATAGTGATAATATTTATTACCCAGAAGGGAAGACAGAAGAATAAAATCATTCAGAAAATATATAATAAATTTAAATAAAAATTTCAAATATCTTAACAATGCTTTTAATCGAGGCCTTAACCAATCAAAGGATTACTGTTACCATAGAAACGGGCCGTTGGATACTAATTTTCCGTTAAATTCTTTAGACTTGGAAAAATGACGCTTAAGTAAGAGGTACGCAAGATTGAGATGACCAAAATATTAATTTAAACAGTTCAAAAAACGTTTAGAAGTCGACAGCAAGAACCAATGACGAGGAGATGAAGAGCTTCAAATATTAACAGATGTCCAGGAACCAAATAAACAAAATTAAATAGCAGAAATTCCCAAGACGAAATAGAAGAAGATGCCAGCAGCCTAAGTCACCCCAAAATTGATGAATTTCCAAAAACCCAGAACGACGACACATCGTAAACTTCTGAACTGTTAAGTATCAATTAAATAATATAGTCCCAGAAACCAAATCACTTTAAGTATTTCTCAAATCAATCAAAAATTCTCACTATCAAGTAAAATTAATTTTCTTTCAAGGATTGGATGATAATAAACTTACGTAAAACAATTGTTATCTTAGAAATAACCTCGCACTAGTGTGCGAATTTTGTAACAGCTATTACGACACTACCGAACAATTTGTAAACACACTTTATACCATTTAAGTACGGATAAGGTACGGTAGTGTACTTTTTTAATGTAACCAGCTTTTATGATTTATTTATAATCCAAAGAACCCCAGATTTTGAACAGATAGAAACATTGTATACAAACAGACGCCATATCGGCATCAATATAACTCATTTCAAAATCAATTTCGCCAACCTAGAGATATATGTTTCATGTTCTAAGCCGGAGCAATTTTATTGGAAAATAATTTATAATACTTTTGTCACATAGATTAATGACCAAATCAGAATTAAAATTACAGTACAGAGTATTACCATTGTTTTATTTCGTAGGAAGTTGTATAATATATGTGTGTGTTAGCAATTCCACTGAGTAACCAACTAGCGCTCTTGCCAAGTGGGCAATACAACACGCTGTACAGCGGCGGGAATCATTTGAACGCTCCAGCTGTCAACGCTGACAACACCAATATAACTAATAAATTCACAAATTTAATTGTTTTAAAATAAACAATTTGGCGCCACCCGGGATTCGCAACCCCTATGAATAAACAGGTAGGTTGTACTGATAACTGAGACCATGCTACAGACTTCAGAAGTAACGACAATTAATGTAACGACCGGTGTGAGGCGAACACAGCACACTAACACTTTATACACATAAAAAACAAGTGTACACATTTTACAGATACAACCAGAATTCTTCGTTACAGATTGGCGACCAACATAGTGAGGCTAGAAAAGGACGACTAGCGGCGGTTATGAATAGACATAGTATGGTTACAAGACTCAAAAGTAAGGAAGCATCAAACCAAGAAGAAATGGAAGAAGTTGAGGAAATGATTGGAGGATTGTTTGAAGAACATCCACAGGAGGACCAATTGGAAAATCCAAATCTACCTGAACCAGAAATGGAAGCAGAAGTAATAGTAAACAACCAACCAGTCAAACCAACCAAAGAGACGAAATGGGATAGCATGATGGAGCAATTCGGACAAGCAAGGGAACAATTTGGACTAATTAATGATAACTTCACGAAAATGAATGAAGCTTCAAAGACAACAAATGAAAAAATAGACCAAAACAAGGAAAAATGGAATAAAAAACTAGAATCATTAAGAAGGGAAGACAGGGAGTTCTTGAATGAAACACTGGACCGAAACAGTGAAGAGTTGAAGAAGCAAATCAAGAACAACATGGAACTTATAAATAATAAAATGGAGAGCAACCATGAAGCCCTGAATAGAAGCCAAGAGACACTAAAAAAGAAGAGTGAAGAGCTGAAGAAACAGATCAAGAAAGATCTGGAAATAGTGAATAAGAAGATTGAAAATAATAGTGAAACAATCCAAAAACAGTTGAAGGAAGATGGTGAGAAGAACAGAGAAGAATTAAGATTCATGCTAGTAGAGTTTCGTGAAGAAGTCAAACGGACAAAAACAGGGATGAGTAAGAGATGGGAAGAAACAAATTATCCAGCAGACGAACTTAAGGAAACATTAGACAGTGATTTCAAACCATTAAATGAAACACCAGACACCACTTCTGAAGGTAGTAAGGAGATGGAAATTGTAGAAGAATCAAGTGTATTGTTTTCTGAAAATAAAGATAACAATGACACCAAGAAAATTAAGCACATAAAAACCAACAGTAGAAGAGTAAAGAAGAATCGAATCATTAAGAAGAATAAGAAAACAGAGGAAATGGGAAAGATATATAAAGAGAAACTAATCAAAACAAGAGAAGAAGTGGAGATGATGAAGAACGGACTCATTGATGTGTTTAATTTGCCCCTTACCTACCAAAGCAAATTAATGAAGTATAAAGATTGTAGGAGGACTCTGAAGAAAATTATAGAAGGGATTCAAAAAGAACAAGTGAACAAAAACTTCTACAATTCTCTTATTAAATGGAAATTACCAGAAATGGAAATACCGAATAAAAAAGCAATAATAACATTAACGAGAGAGGCACAATTAACTTCTCTGACTAATCAACAAAATAATCAAATGATTGACGTAGACAATAATACTACGGAACATATGGTATTAGAGGAATTGTGGTACGAGACCGAAGAAACCTATATCACAAGGAAGAAAATAGTTCTTCACGCCAAGGTTATCCGAACCACAAGTGCAGAGGAACTGATGGACCATGGGTAAACTAAGCGAAGATACCACACACCAAGAAAAGGGACTGACCTTTGAACTACTGACCAAACAACCCAATGGAAAGAAAGAAGTACTAAAATTAAATTAAACCACTAAATAATCACCAAAACAAGAATCGACAAGAAACGACTAAGACGAATTAAATAAGAAATAATAAACCATAATCAATAAAAGTTAAAAATTATCCAGAATAAATGTTGTACATCTAACATTTGAAGGAGTAGAGAAGAAAGACAACAAAGAGTGAAATATACAAGAGAATGCAATAACACATTAAAGAAAAGGAGAAGATCAACTTACAAAAAGTATAAATAACAAGGCCCGGTATATAGCACGATAAGTGGCCATACGTCATCACGAAGGATAATGGTAACAATACTTACCAAATAAGTAATATAAACACAAGAAAAATAAAAGGAGTTTACAACCAAGCTACAATAAAAAAAATTTTAGGAAGAAGAATAAATCACTAGAAATGAAATAAACAAATTTCAAAATTCAAAAAGTTTGTAAGAGCAACTTACTACCTTATTTAGATGACATATGAGGAATGGAAAAATTAAAATAAATGAATAAAAAATATAATAAAAACAAAGGAATAAGTTCACAAATTCCTACCAAGTAAAATCAACTTACAGTCTATTAAAGTTGATAGATGAAGTATAAAATAAAAAAGTACAATAACGAATAAGTTACACAAATTCCTATAAAAAAGTAAAAATCACAAACTTACAATAAAATTTAAACAAAAAATACCTGAAAAGGAATAAGCTACAAAAATTCCTATAAGTAAGAGAACTAACTTACCAAAAAATTATCAGAAATGATATTTAAAACAAAATAAATTAAACAAAAATAAAATCAAGAAAAAACTGCTGAGATAAATACCTGAAATAATAATGAATTTAATGTATTCAAAGAAAAAAAAATATCTGAACTGGTACAGGAAAAAGATAAGTTATATATAAAACAAATATACCAAAAAATGGCTAAAGCAGAATATTGCTAAATAACCAAGAAAAAGAATAAAGATGTCTAAAATAAATAAAAATGATCACTATACGAATAGAAAAACAAACTAATGAAAAGTTAGATATGATGAAATTAACATATGAATAAATAAAAAACAATCAACTGTATGAGTAGATGACAGCATATAGCAAAGGTACAGCGGAAGGAAGAATGAGTAAAAGGCCAAACTGATCCAAAAACAAACCACAAGGTGGACAATTCCAAAATATATTATTATTATTATTATTAATTTATGTCACAAGTTGACAAAAAAGGTATTTAAGATTGACTGTTGAAAAGTCCAGCAATCCAAATAAACTGAGCAGAGATGATGATGTTCCTCTGGTCTCAGAAAAAATGAGTAGTAATGGGAGAAACCAGCTACTAAAAAGTTAGGGAAAAAATTGTGTATAAGGGAGAATGCACCAACGGAAATAAATAAAAACAGATCCAAATAAAATGGAATAAATCAAGTAAGAAGAGAAATAAAGAATGGAGAAACAAACAAGAAAGAAAAGAAAAAGATTATATACAACTGATAATTTCATAAAAAACTATGTTAGTGTTTTATTAAAATGATCAATTTTGAAGGAGTGGCATTATGTCACAATACAAATAAGCCACCCCAGTACCAGGGGTAAAAAATATAATTCTAAATGTAAATATACTTCATATCAAACAAAATGATTAAATATAAATAAAATATAAAAACTATGACACGACAAACGACGACATTACCCAACCCAAGTGATTGACCCAACAACAGGAACAAAAAAAGAAGGGAACCACGAAAAAAAAAAAAGAAAAAAGTGATTGACAAACAAACAGGAACTAACAAAAGAAGGGAAGAAAACCAGAACAAAGAAGAATAAAGAACAATTAAAGGAAGTGAACGAATTCCTATAACTAAACGAAATCAAACCAGACGAGAAGAAGAGAACCGAATTAAAATTGAAGACAATTGAAGATGAAGAAGATGAATGAGGAGAAGAAGAAGAAGAGGAAGAATGAAGAGGAAACGAAGTGAAACCAAGAAATAACAAACAACACATATAAAAGGGAGAAATGGGTATACTCAAATATAGAATATTGTAAATAAAATCAATAATTAGCCAATAATGGAAGTAAATATTATTGTAAACGAGATAATTTATATACCTGTTTTGAACAAAAATAGTAAAACGTAACCTAGTAAAGAAAACTAAACTAACCCAAATATTAAAGTTAGATATAGTGAAATATATAACAAGATATCATTTATATTATGTATAATTTTATAATGAAAGAAATAGTGAGAAAGTGAGAAATAGAAAGAGAAATAATTATAGGGATTACCCACTAAGTAACACTTAATATAAACAATGAAAAAGTGCAATAGTGTATGTGTAAATACCCCAAAATAGTGAGTGTATCAGTGATAAACACCAGTTAATTAAAGGTGAAAGTGATAAGTGGAAAAAGATATTATAAATAAAAAAAAGTATTAATAGATAAGAAAACACTTAGTAAATCATTGATGAACCAATAAATGATTTAAGTGAGCTTATAGAAAATTAGATATTTAAGGATAGTTAGAAATAGTATTTAAAATAGAGATAAGTAAAGGATGTACTGTTATTCAGGGAGAAAGCCCATTGTAAAAACAGTTTGTGTTAACATGGAATGGAGAAAAGAAGTAGTAATGAAATAAGATTTAAGTATATAATTAAAAAACACCCAATGTTAGAAGGGAAAATAAATTTAATAAGTTTGAAGGAAGTGATGATGTTTCTTACTCAAAATAATAGTCAAAGGAATGAAATGAATGTTAAACCAACAGTAACTAATAACTTATAAAGAATTGTTCGTTATAATGTTATGACAGGATATGGCTGAAGGAAACTTACAGTCCATAGGCCCTAATTGTTATGTTTTAAATATTAAGAATATAGAAAACAATCTTGACATGTAATCAGAACACAAACAGACTCAAAACACAACACAAACAATTATGATAACAAAAGAAAGCCCATCAGGCCGAAACGAAATGTAATTTAAATGAAATAAGTAAAATACCATAATGGCTACTTAGGCCTATGAACATGCTGCCTAACTGTCAGAAAAACACAAATACAAATTATAACAAAATAACAATAAAATGTACAAATCTAAGGCAAGTAAACTAGCCAGTAATTGTGTATAAATCATTTTAAAAGAGAAATGTTACTATAAAAGTTTAATTTAAAAGAGATATGTAATAATCAATGTTCAACATAATTAGACCAAAGTTAATATATAATAGAATATGACCTTATGAGGTATTGTTTTAATCTTTGAAAGGGAAAGAAATACAATAGTGATAATATTTATTACCCAGAAGGGAAGACAGAAGAATAAAATCATTCAGAAAATATATAATAAATTTAAATAAAAATTTCAAATATCTTAACAATGCTTTTAATCGAGGCCTTAACCCAATCAAAGGATTACTGTTACCATAGAAACGGGCCGTTGGATACTAATTTTCCGTTAAATTCTTTAGACTTGGAAAAATGACGCTTAAGTAAGAGGTACGCAAGATTGAGATGACCAAAATATTAATTTAAAGACAGTTCAAAAAACGTTAGAAGTCGACAGCAAGAACCAATGACGAGGAGATGAAGAAGCTTCAAATATTAACAGATGTCCAGGAACCAAATAAACAAAATTAAATAGCAGAAATTCCCAAGACGAAATAGAAGAAGATGCCAGCAGCCTAAGTCACCCCAAAATTGATGAATTTCCAAAACCCAGAACGACGACACATCGTAAACTTCTGAACTGTTAAGTATCAATTAAATAATATAGTCCCAGAAACCAAATCACTTTAAGTATTTCTCAAATCAATCAAAAATTCTCACTATCAAAGTAAAATTAATTTTCTTTCAAGGATTGGATGATAATAAACTTACGTAAAACAATTGTTATCTTAGAAATAACCTCGCACTAGTGTGCGAATTTTGTAACAGCTATACGACACTACCGAACAATTTGTAAACACACTTTATACCATTTAAGTACGGGATAAGGTACGGTAGTGTACTTTTTTAATGTAACCAGCTTTTATGATTTATTTATAATCCAAAGAACCCCAGATTTTGAACAGATAGAAACATTGTATACAAACAGACGCCATATCGGCATCAATATAACTCATTTCAAAATCAATTTCGCCAACCTAGAGATATATGTTTCATGTTCTATAGCCGGAGCAATTTTATTGGAAAATAATTTATAATACTTTTGTCACATAGATTAATGACCAAATCAGAATTAAAATTACAGTACAGAGTATTACCATTGTTTTATTTCGTAGGAAGTTGTATAATATATGTGTGTGTTAGCAATTCCACTGAGTAACCAACTAGCGCTCTTGCCAAGTGGGCAATACAACACGCTGTACAGCGGCGGGAATCATTTGAACGCTCCAGCTGTCAACGCTGACAAACACCAATATAACTAATAAATTCACAAATTTAATTGTTTTAAAATAAACAATTGTGGCGCCACCCGGGATTCGCAACCCCTATGAATAAACAGGTAGGTTGTACTGATAACTGAGACCATGCTACAGACTTCAGAAGTAACGACAATTAATGTAACGACCGTGTGAGGCGAACACAGCACACTAACACTTTATACACATAAAAAAACAAGTGTACGACATTTTACAGATACAACCAGAATTCTTCGTTACAGATTGGCGACCAACATAGTGAGGCTAGAAAAGGACGACTAGCGGCGGTTATGAATAGACATAGTATGGTTACAAGACTCAAAAGTAAGGAAGCATCAAACCAAGAAGAAATGGAAGAAGTTGAGGAAATGATTGGAGGATTGTTTAGAAGAACATCCCACAGGAGGACCAATTGGAAAATCCAAATCTACACTGAACCAGAAATGGAAGCAGAAGTAATAGTAAACAACCAACCAGTCAAACCAACCAAAGAGACGAAATGGGATAGCATGATGGAGCAATTCGGACAAGCAAGGGAACGAATTTGGACTAATTAATGATAACTTCACGAAAATGAATGAGCTTCAAAGACAACAAATGAAAAAATAGACCAAAAACAAGGAAAAATGGAATAAAAAACTAGAATCATTAAGAAGGGAAGACAGGGAGTTCTTGAATGAAACACTGGACCGAAACAGTGAAGAGTTGAAGAAGCAAATCAAGAACAACATGGAACTTATAAATATAAAATGGAGAGCAACCATGAAGCCCTGAATAGAAGCCAAGAGACACTAAAAAAGAAGAGTGAAGAGCTGAAGAAACAGATCAAG